>ML846283.1:0-25955 GCA_009831015.1 Picea engelmannii
CCACAGAATCTTTGAACTTTTGTTTTCAGCTATAAAATTTATGAATGGTAGGCTTTTGGTTAATAACTGAATAAATAAGTTTTGGATAAATATTATCCAGTATCTTTATTTGAGATTTATTATAAAATTTATAGAATTTTAATATTAAATATAATTTTTTTAAATTTAATTAAATTTGAACTTAAGAATTAGTTATGTATAATTTTAAAATTTATATTATTGTTTTCAATTAAAAAGATATTTTTTAATTATCATAATAATAATAATTTGGATTTGAATATGTGATTTATTTTATAATATATTTTTAAATGTAAAACCCTCATTTAAATTTTATAATATATTTTTATTATTAATTCACATTATTATTATTGATATAATTTGAAATTTGAGATTAAAAACTATCTATGGCTATTGAGGGAGTCCTTGAGATTGTACATGCCAGCAAGCTTATTTTCCAAAGAAGCATTTGTGAACATGAGATTGATGATCTTTTCATATCTAAGGAAATATAAATATGGATTATAACTATTATGTAGAATGAGAGTCATAGTTCCATGCAACAACAATATTAGTCTCTCTATATATTTTAGGTTAAGACACAACCCCATATGTCAAGTAGTCATTTCAAATTTAAATTTTATTAAAGTATCTCCACCCCAAAAAACCAATCAAATTTTATTAAATTATCCTTAATAAAAAATCCAATTGATTACCTAAGCCTACAAATCTCCAAAATCTATATATCTATATAGAGAAATTAAGGGACTATCCCACAAAATGTAGAATTCTAATTAATAAAATTCAAATCCCTAACGAGCTTACCATAACATGGTGATCATTTTCCATTTATGTGTCATGCTTCCCTTCTCACGTCTATAGGTCAAGAGACTATTCATCAAAAAACTTAAAATTTTTGGAAATTAATAAAGTAGAGCAGACTTGAGTAAAACTCTTGGAAGTTAAGGAAGTGAAGTAGACTAGCAAAACCCTTGGAAGTTAAGAGGGCAGAGCCGTTAAAACCCTTGGAAGTTAAGGAAGCGAAGTAGACTAGCAAAACCCTTGGAAGTTAAGAGGGCAGAGCCGTTAAAACCCTTGGAAGTTAAGAAATCATAGCATATCCAAGACTCAACTAGACTAGCAAAATCCTTGGAAGTTAAGAGGGCAGAGCCATTAAAACCCTTGGAACTTAAGAAAGCATAGCATATCCAAGACTCAACACATAAAAGATGAATATATTATTAAAGTAAATCATGTTACTACTTATGATTTACAATAATCTATGCTTTAGCAATAATCACTTTATAAAAGTGGTTAATATAGGCTTATTGGGATCATTAATTTGAAAAGGTGGAAAATGACGTGGATCTAAGTATATCAACCACTTTTATAAAATGGTTATTTCTAGTTGTAAGAAAACAAATATTTTAAATAAATATATAAATACGAAATATATATAAAAAATAAAGATATAAATAAAATATAAATAAAATAAAAAATAAAAATTCAACCTATTTATAAACATAAATAAAATAAAAGATAAAGAAATATAAATGTAACTTATTTTTATGCATAAATAAAAAAATATAAATACAAATAAAATATAAATACAATAATTATATAATATATAATAAAAATAGAATAACTACATAATATTTTTATAAAGTATATAATATATAATAAAAATAGAATAACTACATAATATAAATATTTTTATTATAAAAATAAATAAATAAATAAATATTATGTTTTACAATAGATGTATTTTTCATTGATATTCACTATAAGCTTAATTAGAAGTTCAATTGGAATTATAGTATTGAGAAAAAGATTATTGGGGGATGTAAAGCTTATTATGAGCTTGAAAACAATTGTAAATGAGTTGATCTTTGGAGTTGGGATAAGAAGAAACTCCTCTTTGAGACTCTTGTTACACCTGTTATTCTTTATGGATGTGAAGTGGCTTCTTTATGGATGTGAAGTGGTTGTAGTATCTCTCGTGAATCGTGGAGAAATATAGAGAAAATACAAAAGGAATTTTAAAACCTATAATCTCAAAATTAAAGGAAATACACCCTATCCCATCCTCCTCTTAGAAACAAGCCTCTCCCCCATTGAGAGCATGGTTATGACTAGATACATAATGTATAAGAACAAATTAAACAACATGGAAGACAAGAGGCTTCCTAAAATTCCTTCAAAATCGAGTCATAACCACCATCGACTCAAACGAGGATGGAATAAAGATGCTCGATCTTGGCTAAACTATTGGGGAATCATGGAAGACACCATTTTGCAGAATAAATATACAATTAAAAAAAAAGTCAAATCAAAATTTAAGGAGAAAATGTGGTGTGATAAAGAGTTAGAGGAAAAAATAAATTATAAGGATGTAATCAACCCTAATCTAGAAGATCAAAATTATTTATCCTTTTTACCAAGTGTAAAGAAAAAAATTAGCATTGCTAAGATAAGAACAAATTCTCACGAGCTCCATAGTGAAATTGGGCGTTCGTCAATTCCTAAAACGCCATGGGATGAAAGAGTGTGTCATCTTTGTGACACTAAGAAGGTTGAAGATGAAAATAAATTTCTCTTAGATCGTCGAGCTTATACCCATATTAGATCTCATTTTCAAAATATTTGTCACACTACCAACCTTCCAAAATTCTAAAGAATGCCAAGTAATCACTTACCCTCTTAAGGTCTGATAGAGCAATTCACTCTTAGTGGACATTAAGAAATGTTAGAGGGGAGCATTATTCAACCTACCCAAGGATTTTTCTCTTCACCAATAGTAATGGTTATGATTAAGGATGGTTCATGGTGTATGTGTCCAAATTATAGATATCTCAAAAAAATGATCGTCATAGATAAGTTACTTATTCTTGTCATTTATGAATTATTAAATGAATTTCATGGAGAAATTATATTTACTAAGTAGGATCTTCATTATGGATATCATTGAATCAGAATGAATTACAGATATCATAAAATCAGAATGAGGAAGGAGGACATTTCAAAAATAGCCTTTATAACACATGAAGGTCATTATAAGTTTTTGGTTATGCCATTTGGACTAACTTAGATGATTCTTAGGCATGGTAGACTATTATTGTAAGTTTGTCAATGACTATGGTCAAATAGATGCACCTCTAACAACATTGTTAAAGAAGGAAGCAATTTATTGGACTCAAGATGCAGCCAAAGTTTTGAAGAAACTTAAGGAGGATATGTGTACAACTCCTTTCCTAGCCACACTTCACTTCACTAAAACATTTATTGTGGAGTGTGATACCTCGGACCATGGTGTTGGTGCAGTTTTAATGTAATAAGGAAGACCCCTTTCCTATGAAAGTAGCCAACTTAAAATAAAAACCTTACTCAGACCCATTTATGAAAAATAAATGTTGGCCATACTACATAGAGTTAAGAAATGGGACCCTTACCTAATAGGATGATACTTCAATGTAAAAACAACTCATGATAGTTTAAAGTACTTCTTGGAGCAAGGATTATCTTCAAAAGAGAAACAAAAATGGGTTACAAAGATGCTAAGTTATGAATTTTAAACTATCTACAAGAAAGGAAAACATAATATTGTGGCAGATGCACTTTCAAGGAAATAAGAAGAAAGAGAGGGTTCACTATGTGGTATTTCTATTCCGTAATCTGATTGGGTGGAAGAAGGAAGGATAGAATGGAAGCAACATCAATAGGTATGCAAGATCATTAAACAAATAAAAGAGGACCTCGATGCGTTAATTTTTTTTGTATGGAATAATTATTTGCTATGGTATCATGATCACCTATATTTATGTAAGAATTCTCAACTAAAATAGAAGGTCCTTCTAGAACTGCACACTTATCCTATAGGAGGTCATTCAGGGTTCTTGAAAACTTATCATAGGATCATGAAGGATTTTTTATGGGAAGGACTTAAAAATTATGTTCAAATGTTTTTTTTTCTGAATTTGTAGTTTTCCAATAGTATAAGGGAGAGAAAATCAAGAATCTAGGTCTCCTACAACCATTATCTATACCAAGTCAACATTAGGAAGACATTTTAATGGATTTTATTATAGTTTTACCCAAACATGAAGGAAATACTATCATCATGGTATTAGTGGATTAATTGACAAAGTATACCCATTTTTTCTCCCTTTCTCATCCTTTTAAAGAAAGTACAATATCTGAAAAATTCATGGAAATGGTTCAAAGGATACATGGAGTCCCCAAGTTTATTATAAGTGATAGACATCCAATTTTCACTATAAATTTTTGGACGGAAATATTTTATTGTTTGGGTACTAAATTGCATTATAGATAATCTTATCATCCTCAATCTCATGGGAAAAATAATATTGTGAATAAATGCATAGAAGGATATCTTCATTTCTTTGCATCTCACACAATGGGTCTAGTGGTTTCCCTTGGTATAATGGTGGTACAATACATCCTTCCATACTTCATAAAAAATGTCCTCATTTCTAGAAAGTTATGGATATTATCCTCCATCCATCACATCCCCCTTGAAAGGGACTACAAAGGTTTAGGCAGTGGAGGACCACATAGGGCACCAACAAGATGTTCTCAAAGTATTGAAGGACAACTTGGTTATGGAAAAAAATAGGATGAAACAACAAGAAGATCAACATCGCAATGAAATAGAGTTTGAAGTGGGGGATTGAGTATTTTTTAAGGTACAACAATATAAATAGATGTCCCTCAAGAAAAAAAAGAAGGAAAATAAATTAACACAAAAATATTATGGGCCATATAAGGTGTTGCAAAGGATTGGAAGTATGGCTTACAAATTGAAGAACTTTTCCTCCACTTTCCTCCATATTCACGTGTACATCTAGTCTTCCACTTTATTCGTTAAACATGGCAATGCGTGACAAGATCGAGGTCCAAAATATTTTACAAAATATTAATGAAGAAGGGAAAATCATACTAGATCCAAAATAAATCCTTGAAACAAGGATTAAAAGCACCAGTGAAATTGATAAATTATTGAGTACCTCATCAAATGGAAGAGCCTACTAGTGGAAGAGGTGACATGGGAAGATGATTTCTTCATGTAGAAACATCCACAATTAGTCAAGTGTTGAGGACGACACTTGTTTGAAGGGGAGTGACATGTTAATCCCTAGGCCAAGCCCCATGTTAAGTATAAAACCCCTTATTAAGCCCTAGATATTGAATTATTACATTTCTAGTGTTATATTGTATGTAGGATAGAACCTTTCGTTGTACCCTTTAATTACAATTTTACCTTTGTATCATATATATATATACACATCAAGGAGACCTAGTATTAGGATCATCTCATCTCATCTTATACATTGAATATATTGTAAAATGAGGTTTCACCCTCAATGTGGACTGGTATTCATTGATTTTGTAACAATATTAGTATACCACACAAGTATACAATTATAGGAGTCAATAAATGGGAGAAGTAAATTATTAATCATATGCATAAAAGTGGCTAGTGCATTAAATAAACCAAAAAGGCATAACTCACCATGCAACCACCTTGCATTTTCAAGGAAATGTTCCAAGTGTTTTATTCTTCTTTCATTCACACTAGTGGTATCCTAACTCTAGGTCCAACATAGTGAAGTGCTTCATTTTTTTATATTGATATAACAATCATTTAGTCATCACAATGTATATTGGTTCTTAATAGTGATCTTGTTCAATGCATGGTATCCAATACACGTTCACAAACTTTCATCTTTCTTGGGAATAATGATGATGGGTGACCGATAAGGTGAAGTACTTTGCCTTATGTTGGGATATTTAGACACTTAGGAGTTAGTTAAGATATACTTGGTCTAATGTGTCATTAGGTAAAAGTGTGTTTCTTTACCATGCATTAGTATGCATTTGTAGTTAGGAAATCCGACAGTCACGATATGTTCTCGACATAGAGTGATCCTACGGTTCATACTCTCCTCGACCATAATGGCCATTCATCCATGGCTTAGCACCCGATTGGTCCATGATCTCTATTTAAAGAGCATGGAGGATCACTTTCCGATGATCGATTGTGATAAATTCTCTTGTAAAATCTCTCTATATAATCTTTTTCTTTTGCATTAATAAACTGCTCCAAGTGGCCGCGTTGGTTGGTGTCATGGATGTTTCCTCATAGGGTTTTACCATGTCAAAACATAGATATATTGATCTTTTATCTGGTTGTGTGAGTCATTATTGAAGGTGTTCATCCTCTGTTTGAATACCCGTGTTGTTGAACATTGTATCATAGCCTGTTTGAAGACCCTCTCCGTTGTAGATCGAGATCGTGAATCCAAGTTGTATTATCTCCATTTTATGCCATTTATGTACACTTCTAGGCTAACAGGACTATTCCATCGTGCTCAGAGCGCTCATTTTAGTCAGGAACACTTTTCGTTTCACTCGAAAATGTTTCTGTTTGCCCAAGATACGACCATTTCAGTGAGATCCGGAGCGAAATTTTTTTCTTGGGTGAAAAGAGTTTTTTTTTAGAACGCTCTCCAAGACCATCTTTCACAACAAAAACACCTCCAATATTCTTTTTGAACATTACAATATGTTTTTCTATACCATTTGGTTAAAAGTTTCCTTATTAAGTAAGAGTTCTTGAGTTCAAGTCTCTCCTTTTGTGATTTTTTTTGAAAAAGTTCATGCTCAAATTGTAAAGTGAATCACTATAAGTAGATTTAATATTTTATTTTAGAGTTATTTATTTTGCATGCAGTTTTTCTTTTATAAATTAATTGTAAAAGTGATCCCCACTTCTCTTTACAAAAGTGAGTCACTTCATAAAGCAACTTACACTACCACATGGTCCTTTGGTTACCGTTTATGTCTTTTTTTTAAATGGCATAACTTTCACATCCGAAGTCCGTTTTTAATCTTGTTTTTTCTAAAACCTCATATTTTTTCAAGATCTTTCCATCAGTTCATCAATTTCAGTTTTTAAATCCATATTGTCTACATATTTATTATGGCTTCTTTTATTAATATTTTGCTTACTAGCACCAACTATTTCCAATGGAAATCTCATATGGAGGATTTATTAAGAAGTAAATGCTTGTACCATACTACCTTGGGAAAGGAAAAAGAACCCAATGATGCTGATAAGAAATTCAAATGGACTAATAGGAGTGATGAAGCACGTGGACTAATCAGAATGTTTGTCTCTCTTGATTTAAGGTTCCACCTTAAAGAAATTGATGACCCCTATGAAGCTTGGGAAAATATTGAATCTGTTTTCGGTAAAATCAATATTGTTCGAGAAAAATAGTTCGAAAATCACGTACTAACTTTAAATCCAAGTGATTTTTCTTCCATTGGAGACTATCTATCTAAGTTTAAAACATTTAGAATTTTATGTGAAAAATGTGAGATAAAGATGGATGACGAGCATTGCATCTATCTTATTATCTCTAAGCTAGGTAGTGGATATTCTGTGTTTGTATCTACCTTTTATGCCATGAGAGAGGCTCTAGGGTCAACTTATAAAAAAAATCACTCTTGAGTCCTTTGGTGTTTCTTTGATTAGAGAGGAAGATAATCTTGTACAACTTGGAGTGATCAACACTACAGGTACCTCCAACAAATCCTTAGTTTCCTAGTAGAAAGATAAATCTAGGAATCCCAAGAAACAACATCCTCAATACAACAACAAGAAGCATAAGAGTCCCAAACCCACTCAAACAACTTTATCTCCTGATGGTTACAAAGGAGAAAAATATAAAAATAACAAGACTCGCAGACATTGCAACTTTTGTGATAAATATGGTCATGATGAATCATAATTTTTCAAGAAGATGGAAACTTTAGAATCAGCGATGAAGAAGCACGACATCAATATTGATTCTACTTCTTCTTCTTCTTCTCATGGACATGCACTTTCTGCTTCTGGTTTCTCCTTAAATACAACTTCTTCTTCTTCTTCTGATGAGTGGCTTATTGATTCTGGAGCATCTTATCATATGGCTAAGGATAGAGACATATTTTCTTCTCTAAATCAATGTAACACCAATAAAATATTTGTTGGTTATGATATATCTCTTAGTGTTGAAGGATATGGACTAGTTCAAGTATAAAATGGTCATTTAAATGATGTATTATGTGTTCCAAGTCTTTCTTGTAACCTTCTATCAGTATATCAAATCACTCAGTCAGGTGAAGGTAAAACCGTAGAGATTTCACCTGACCAAGTTGTAATCCAGGATCTAAAAGATCCTAAGAATCTTCTTGCAACTGGAATTGTTGATGATATTACCAGTTTGTACAAATTTGACAACTTTGGGTCATCATATTTTTCAATTTTTTTTGCTCATAGCGATGACTTGAGAAAACTTTGGCATGAGCGGTTTGGTCATCTAAACTATTTCTCATTGTAACAACTATATAATCAACATATGGTGATTGCTATTCCTCATGTTTCATGCAGTGATGGTGTTTGTGTCGATTTTTTTCTCGACAAACATCATCGGGACAATTTTGACAAACGTGCCTCTTGGCATGCTTCGGGCCCTTAGCAGCTTGTTCACAGTGATTTTTGTTGTCCACTTTCTTCTCCTTATTTTTCTGGGTGCAAATATTTCTTAACTTTCATTGATGACTTTTCCAGACCTACTTGGGTTTACTTCTTAAAACGTAAGAGCGAAGTTTTTGACAAGTTTTTGGCCTACAAGGCCCTTGTAGAAAAGAAATATGGACATCAAATTCAAAAGTTAAGAACGAATAATGGAAGTGAATATGAGAAAAATAATTTTACAAGTTACTGCACTACATAGGGCATACAAATGAAACACATTGTTCCATATACACCACACCACAACAAAATGGTGTTGTTGAGAGAAAGAACTGCACTTTAAAAGAAATGGCTAATTGTATGATCCAATTTAAGGGATTAAGTCTAAAGTATTGGGCAAAAGAAATCAACTGTGAAAACTACATAGTAAATCACATTCCCACAAATGCTCTTAAAAATGTAACACTGGAAGAGGCTTGGACTAAAATTAAACCAGATGTATGTCACTTCTGTGTATTTGGTAGTATAGCATGGGATCACATTCCTGATGAGAAAAGGAAAGCACTGGAACCTAAAAGTGAGAAGTGTATATTTGTTGGTTATTCTGAAGATGTCAAAGGTTATAGACTTATTCAACCACAATGTAATGAAATTATTATTAGAAGAGATTTTAAATGTGATGAAAATCTCTTGGCATGCGAGCGTAATTCGACGATTATGCCTTCTTTGGCCTGCGAGCCATCTTTGACATTTGTGCCTTCGTCTATTCCTATTCTAGTTTCTTCTTCAAGTGATGGAAGTGAGGATGAAAATCCAGCTCCACCTGCTCACCTTCTTCCAGCTAAGTCTTTTGAACCTGAACCAACATGAGTTTCACCACTTCCTAGATGGGTTTATTCAACATGGGAAGAAGTTGGTGGTATTGTCGGTGATCCTTCAGATCAATGTTAAACACATTCACAATTACAACAAGCCTCTTCTCTTTTGGCTCAAGTTTCAGAGACTCATGATCCAGAGACATTTGCAGAAGCTTCAGGTCATCCAGATTTGGATACAAAAATTAATGAAGAGTATCGTTCCTTAATGGAAAAAAATACTTGGGATATTGTACCTCTTCCAAAAGGAAGAAAAAATGTCAAATGTAAATGGGTCTAAATAACTAAGTATGCATCAGATGGAAGTGTTGAAACAAACAAGGCTCGGTTAGTTGCCAAAGGATTTTCCCAAGTTGAAGGAATTGACTATAATGAAACCTTTTCCCCTGTAGCCAAAATGAATTCCATCTGCCTTGTTCTTTCCCTTGCTCCCTCACATAAATGGGAAGTCCATCAAATGGATGTTAAATCTGCCTTCTTGCACAGACATTTGCAAGAAGAAATATACATGGAAAAACCTTTTGGCTATGTCTAAAACAAGTCTAGCCTTGTCTGTCTCCTTAAGAAATCTCGTTATGGTCTTAAGCAAGATCCCCGATCTTGGTATGCCAAAATGGACAACTTTCTTATTCACACTGAATTCTGTAGATACCATTCTAATCCTAATGTCTATACCAATAAATTAGGAAGCCATCTTATAATCCTTGTCCTTTAGGTTGATGACCTTATCCTTACTGGTAGCGACTCAAAACTATTAAACCATGTGACAACCAACCTTAAGAAGAAATTTGAAATGACAGACTTAGGTTTTTTGCACAATTTCCTTAGTCTCCAAGTTTTGCAAACCAATGAAGGATTTTTTCTTTCCCAGTCTAAGTATGCTTGTGACCTTCGTCATCGCTTTCACATCGACGATTGTAAACCATCCCCTTCTCCCTTCCAATCTAGATTCAAGATTACTGCCACCTGTACTTCTCCCGAATTTGATGCCACCCTGTACCGTGAGTTAATTGGTAGCCTCTTATACTTGACTCATACCCGTCCAAATCTTTCCTTTGTTGTTGGTATTGTTGTTGATTATATGAAAAATTTGATCTATGTTAGGAGTTCAGGAAGTTGTCACTAAGGGAGGATAGGATATAATGCCTCCTTCCTTCTCCTATTGTGTCACAATTGTAAATCCTTCAATCCTATCCCAAGTTTTTCTTAAGGGGGGATGTTAGGATATTTAGACACTTAGGAGTTAGTTAAGATCTACTTGGTATAATGCATGGTTAGGTAAAAGTGTGTTTCTTAGTGAGTTTATTTAGTATTCATTAGTATGCATCAGTATGCATTTGCAGTTAGAAAAATTGATGGTCACAATATGTTCCTGACATAGAGTGATCTGACGATTCATAATCTCATCGATATTAACGACCATTGATCTGTGGCTTAACACTCGATTGGTCCATGATCTCTATTTAAAGAGCATGGAGGGTCATTTATCGATGATCGATTGTGAGAAATTCTCTTGTAAAATATCTCTGTAATCTTTTCCTTTTGCATTAATAAACTGCTACAACTAGTCGCATTTGTTGGGGTCGTGGATGTTTCCCCGTAGGGGTTTTACCATGTCAAAACATCGATGTGTTGATCTTTGATTTGGTTCTGTGAGTGGTTACTGAAGGTGTTCGTTCTCTATTGTAATACATGTGTTGTCGAAGACCTTATGACTCACTATTACAATAATTATTGCAATTGTCAATTCACCTCATTTTCTTCCAACAATGATTGATGATACAATCCCATTTTAGGTAATAGAGATATCTTTGGCAATTAAAATTGGTCCTCAATCTTCCTCTTTGGTAGTATCCCTTTGGTTTTTTGAAATACTTCCTTGTATTTTTCCACTCTATTCCTTATTACAAGCTTCTAAGGATGACTTGACCTCCAATTTGTCTTCATTCTATTGATTCTCTTTCAAGAACAACAATACAAACTTGTGAGAATTGAAAATGAAATTCCACCCATATTTTACCTAGTAGAACTAGTTTTCCTTGTATTTGAAGACAACATCTCATAGGTACCTTTATGGGCTCCCAAGTACTACCTCACATACATCAAATGATATTGCATCCAAAACTATTCCATTAATGTAATTACCTTCAATAAACAAAAATCTGATCTTTCACTCCCTGGTAACTCTCAATTCCATATCTAGACTTACCCATATCTAGACTTACCTATCCCAAAGGATAAGGTCAAGGTTGGTCGTGCATGGTTTTGGCATGAGTTGTCCTGAATCCCCTAGAAAAGGCATACATAGTGATGGAGCCCCTTGTAAAGGGAAGACATGGTTCCAACGCACCTGTAGATGGCGTGGGAATTCATGTGGTGAGGTTTGCAAAGCTTTGTAATGTTTTGATCAATCAATCACATCATCATAGAGAAAATCATAAAAGAAAATATTTTAAATTAGAACTGTTATTGTTTTAAGAAAATAATTGATAAAAATAAGAGCTCTTCAAAATATTCCAATTACAATTTTTATACTCTATTATAACTAGCCCAGCCACTTAACCCCTGGTTGATGAATGCCAAGAGGTGATGACAACCCGCCAAAACATCCCATCTTGGTGTTCGTCATATTTCACAATAATAATTAATGGAAGCTTAATGTTTTTCTATCCTTAAATCTCACACCCACATTGCAATGTTGTATATTTTTAATTAAAAGATTCACTAATTTGAATGTTTTCAATAGGTATAAACCTTTAAAATAATTAAATAATATATTTTTTTGCAATTTCATGCATTAAAAAGTAAAATCTCACTGTTTATTATGAATAACGGAAAGATCTATAATGTCTTGGATTCTCAATGTCCACCAGCTCTAGTGGCGCTTCTATCTCCATCTCATTTGGTAACAATTTGAAGAAAGTTATCTCTATCTCATTTGGTAACAATTTGAAGAAAGTCAGAGAAATACGAGATTGTCTTCCTTTAACAATCACATGGTGTTTTCCATTGCGAATCCCATTGTTACTCCATGCCTTCAAACACTTTCTCAAAGATATTTTCAGATAAATATGCCAACTCAAGTTAGTAAATATTTGCAATTAAGAACAAACTATTTATGAGGGCCAAATTTCTCATTATAGGAGAGATATGTTGCAATACAACTCACATGGGTTTTGAGGCTAATCATAGAATTATGCCACTGTAAAGATTACGTGCTGAAATTTTCATCATAAGAGAGATATGCCGCTATACAACCTATTGGAATAATGCTTACAATATAAATGGTTAGAAATTGCTTTGGATTTGTTGGAGGTTGTTGAGAGATTCTCTCAACCTCTCTCTCTATGTTTAGAATAAGTTGGATCTGAATCCAACTATATAACTGTGTTGTAATTGTGCAGAAAGGTAATGCAATATAAATTATTATTTGTATGTATAATCATGTACTATGGCTTCTCTCTCTAATTTTATCTTGGTATCAGAGCAAGTTGTTCTCGCTTAACTCCCTTGTGGGATGGCCAGGAAAATGTGAGAGCAAAGAAAGCCAATTAGTAGAGTGTATGTTGTGAGTTCATTTATGTCTTGAATAATTTTCTACGTGAACGTTTGCTTGAGTGTGAGTATTTATGTGTAAAGGAGACTCTTGCCTTATGAATAAAGATCTAATGCATGAAGAGACTGTCGTTGGAGTGAGATCTGCTACAAAGGGTGTCGTCAAATATTGTTGGAAATTCCAAAAGGCACATCGTGATATATCATTCCTCATCTCGACGATTGAGAGGAACTGCACGCAATAGAGAGGAGCCACTGATGGGCCATATTTAAACTCATTGCCAAATAGAAAAATCAAGAGGAATCCATTTTTTTGAAGATGCATTGAAATTCCATCGTGCACTAAAGAGAAAGTTATTTGAAATTTTGAGTATAGTTAGTAATTGTTGGATAAAGATGCACTTGGGTCTATATTGTTGATGTATGAGTAGTTATATATTTTATAATTATTTTGGTCTGTAAAAATTTATTATGATGCAGAAGCAATTAATTGAATAAAGTAACATAATTTCAATCAGTGGTTCTCAACGTTCTTCGGTACCAAGAGAACATATCATTAATGGATTATGTCTACTTTCTTTCATATGCTGGTGGGACTTGTTGTACTTAGGTGCTTCAATATTGTCAGTTACATGTTATCCATGTATATATTGTTGTAGATGTGTTTAAATAAGGTCAATTGTATGCTTGACTAATGAAAATATCCAGTAATCAAATTACTATACTATATAAATGTCAAAATTTGTTCTTCTGGGGAATTTCACAGATGGTAGTGTATCCATAGGATAATTCAGTGTCGAGGCTATACTTTGGGGTAGTCAAGAAGCATCAATCCTGCGAATACGTCAATGATGGTATGAAGTGGTTATACTTTAGATGGATCAAGAGGTAGCTCGAAAGTGTGAAGAAGAAAAGAGCAAAAACCAGATATTGCAGAGTGGGTAGAGTTTTTGATGAAGACCAACGAGAAAAAAAATCAGACCAAGATTTATATTGTAATTAGTATTGCAAGTTTTTTGTAATGTAAACATTAAGGGTGGTTGTAGGAATAATGCTTACAATAGAATTGGTTAGCAATTGCTTTAGATTTGTTGAAGGTTGTTGAGAGATTCTCTCAACCTCTCTCTTTATGTTTAGAATAAATTAAATCTGATTCCAACTATATAATTATGGTGTAATTGTGCAAAAAACAATATAATAGAAATTATTATTTATATATATAATTATGTACTATGGTTTCTCTCTAATTTTATCTCAACCCACATCAGACCCAAAATGACTATTACAGAGTTATGTCTCTAATACGGGTACAATCCGCTTTATTTAGAATGTTATTTGGAGGTCAAAATGTCATTATAGGACGATGCCAATCTAAATAATAGAATATAAATACAATTCTTTTATTTAAAAAAAATTAAACGAGCTAGAAATACTTAATATAAAAAAGAAAAAAATAGAGATATAAACAATTTTATTTAAAGATAGAGGTATATGATATTTTATTTAGAATAAAATATAAGTAAGAATAAAATAACATTCCAGCATGTTATTAAAAGAAAAAATACCAACATACTTCATTTCCATTGCTTTTTATAGTTTCAATTTTTTATATTCTAGATAAGTTTTTGATAAAAAAAAACACTTTTTATAATTTTAAAATTTTAAAGTTTTATTTGGAGGGGATTTTATTAGATAAATTATAATATAATTTATTATAATTTATCTAATAAAGCCCCTCCTCTTACCCTCTATAGGTTTTATTAGATAAATTATAATATAATTTATCTAATAAAACCTATAAAAGGTGGGAGGAGGGGTTTTATTAGATAAATTATAATATAATTTATCTAATAAAGCTTGCCCTCCCACCCTCTATATAGAGGGTGGGAGGAGGGGCTTTATTAGATAAATTATAATATAATTTATCTAATAAAGCCGCCCCTCCCACCCTCTATATAGAGGGTGGGAGGGGTTTTATTAGATAAATTATAATATAATTTATCTAATTAAACCCCCCCTTCCACCCTCGGGCTTTATTAGATAAATTATAATATAATTTATCTAATAAAGATCCCCCTCCCACCCTCGGGCTTTATTAGATAAATTATAATATAATTTATCTAATAAAGCCGCCCGGCTTTATTAGATAAATTATAATATAATTTATCTAATAAAGATCCCCCTCCCACCCTCGGGCTTTATTAGATAAATTATAATATAATTTATCTAATAAAGCCGCCCTATAGAGGGTGGGAGGGGGAGCTTTATTAGATAAATTATAATATAATTTATCTAATAAAGCTGCCCCTCCCACCCTCTATAGAGGGTGGGAGAGAGGGGCTTTATTAGATAAATTATAATATAATTTATCTAATAAAGCCCCTCCTCCCACCCTCTATAGGCTTTATTAGATAAATTATATTATAATTTATCTAATAAAGCCCCTCCTCCCACCCTATATATATTAAGTGTTAGAGTTCATGTTTATTTTTTAATTAGATTTGGTTTGTGTTTGTTAGAAATAGTTGAGATATTTTCTCAACTTCTTTCTAAATTTGAAATAAGTTGGATCTCACAACACCTATATAAACTTATGGCTGAACTTCAAAATCTCTAATAAAAAGTGTGAATTATTTTGTTAATGAATGGGTTTAGCTTGCTCACAAGATAGCCTAGGAAAAATGAAAGTATGTGAGATGTAATTTATATAGGATATCATAGTATAGTTGAAACTTTAGGAGACTATGTTGAATTTTTTTGTGTATTGTTTAGCTCTTGAGAGTGAGACCTACATGAAGGAGCTCATGTGCTTGTAGATGAGAGCTACCTTCCAAACAGAAGAAATCAACCACGAATTAGAAAAGAGAAAGTTTCAAGTGCATTGAATTGTCGTCATGAAAACCTCACACATTGTGCATTAAATGTTTTTTTGGATGATAGTGCAAGGTGAGATCCATTACAAATGTAGGATTGCAGAGCTTCTTTGTTATTCCAAGCGTGCAAGGTGAGATCCATTGCAATTGAAGGATTGCTCAACTTCTTTGATATAGCAAGGAGGAGAAGCAAATGTAGTGTGTCAATTGCTTTTGCGACTATATTTTTTTTTTGTACTAGTGGAATCGACAACTTGGGCAGTTCTCGTACTCCTGTGACAAGGGGTCGATTCCCATATGCTACCTCTATAACCTCCAGGTGCGTCCACACAACCCACAAGCATGGGGCATGGGTAAATTCGGGTGAGAATCGAACTTGAGACCTCCTTTACATATTTCCTTCCATTTAAACGACACTTTCGAGTCGATCTACACCCCTGAGGGCCTAAAACGTTTGGAGGACATGGGGGTGGGATTTGATCTAGTTATGTGTGCATAGGTCACAATACCATTTAATATAATATATCTAGGTGCAACCACATGTTGAACCACTACCTCAAGGTGCCTCCATGGATCTAGGTGAATCCCTCATGGGTGAATCTTTCCCAACAGTGAAAAAATCCTCACTCTCCACCATTGGATCCAACCCCTTTGGGCTTAAACAATTTGGAGGACATGGGGGTGGGATTTGATCCACTTATGTGTGAACGGTTCACGATACCATTTAATATAGTATCTCTGGGTGCAACCACATGTTCGACCACTACCTGAAGATGCCCCCATGGCTCCAGGTAAATCTATCGTGGGAATTGAACCTTGCCCAACTGTGGAAAACTCTTTGCTTTCCACCCTTGGATCCAACCCCTTTGAGAACTTTTGAGACTATATTGAAAGGGGAATTATATTACTTTATTTAATAACATATAATTTATTTATTTGAATTTATTGCAAGGTAATATAATTTAAGAGCTTATGTTTTTTTTGGTGATCTAGGTGCTACAAGACCATTGTCACTCGTTATGTCTACAATTTTTTACAATGGATTTTCTAGTCTCAAATAATCTTATCTTCAAGTGATTAAGTAGTAGTTCATAATGAATGGTTGTGTGATGGAGCTCACACCACTAGATTTCATATGTCAATAAAGTTGTTGATGAAGAATTTACCATAAATCAATGTTCAAAAAAACTATTTTTTTAAATATGTTTATTTGATTTGTTCTATGTAATTTGATTTTAGTATAGTTGTGAGTGAAGTAAACATTAAGGGATGGTATCCCTTAATGTTTACTCTAGTAAATTTAGTTTGTGTTTGTTATATTTGATATATTCTCTCAACTTCTGTCCTTAACTTTGAAATAAGTTGGATCTCCCAAAAACTATACAAACAATTTTTCTCCATTCAAAATAGATTAAAATGTAAGTAGAGAAAATAATTTTATTTAAAATAAACTAACATCCATAAGAGAAGAATAGTGAAAATCAAGAGTGAAGACATGAAAATAAACTATAAGGTATCTCCTAGGAAGACAATGAATGAATTGGGCGTCAACTTCACTTCCAACCTTACTTAAACCCTGAAGATCGCCCACCTCATCTTCATGCAGTATCGTAATGCTAGTTCCATAGCTAGAAAAGTTATCAATCCGGAGGCTTCATCGCATGATACTTGGTATTCATTCATGCAGAACCAAAATTTACAATGCTCGAAGTGTGAAGCGTAGTAATTGGTCACTCCCAAACTGGCTAGAATAACTTTGGGGATTTGGTCAAACAACTCCTTCATCCTCTCAAAATACTCTGGCATAACTTGGCTGCTATGATTATATATAGTAATGGATCAATGATGTCTAGATAGTTTTACAACAATCACCCTAAAACTTATTAGAAAGACAAATCCCCTAAATTTTAGAGTAAGAACCCTAAAACCTTAAAAAAAAACCTAAATCCAAGGCACAAGTCCTACCATAAGGTTTGGTTTCCGTGAGGCCACATGAGATTGTTGAACTCGTGTATGGATTCGAAATTGGGCCTTATGCCAATGCTCTCGTAAAAAGGAGTCCTAGGTCCTCCTTTGATGCAATGATTAATCATAACCGGCAATAAATTTTTCTCCTTGGTCTCTGTAGGGATCTTAAACACGTCCCTATAGAGGATTTCTACTCTCCCGATAAGTAGGTCTGGGATTCCATGATTGGTAAGCTGAAAAATCCCCCAGTTTTCACAGCATCTTCTGAATTCCGATCGAAAGAGTTTTTCCTCATAGTCTGGATCGAATCCCTCGCCTTCCAGTCCCTCTGATTGAATGTGAGAGAGATCGAAGACAAGGATATCTATATAGATATCACGTTGATATCTATATAGCAACACCGCATGAGTCGAGAGAATTTGGGATTGAGGAGCCATGAGTGGTTGTAATTGTTTCAGAGAGTCACAGGTATTCATTATGTAAGGAAGTGTTATATATGAATATTCCTTTGGGCTCCATTTGTGGCACTGGGCCGGAGTAAGTTCATTGTGTGGAAAATCAACATATTTTCACAAATCTGATAAAGAATTTGGTAAAGCGTTAAAGAAGAATAAAATTTTGACTTGGATTAGCTAGGCAGATATCTAACGACCTCATTGTTGATTTTTTGGTTTAATAACTCTTCATGGTTTATTATTATGTTGTTGTTTTTTTCCCTTATTAGGTTGTTCATAGCTGACCATACATAATTTTATCTTCACTGGTCAAGCTTCTCGATGACCTTCTAGAGGCTTCTAGAATATTCTTGAGGGTCATCCAAGTTCACATAGACATGGCATGACGTGTACTATCCATCTATGATAGTCTTACCCAATTATACTGACTTTTATGTCTTTATTCCACGATCAACTGTGAGTTCCATGACCAACCTGGGATCCTCTCAGATGGATCATATACCAAGGGAACCTCTAAACCAGATGTCCACCATCACCAACACACGCATCTACAAACATGTACTGAAGTCACCAACATACCATCGCAAGATATGTGCCTTTTGATCAAATATTGTATATCTATGCATGTTAAGTTATCGACAACACATTAAATAATAATCTATAAGTATTTACAAAAGAACAGGAAAATTTTCAAGCTTATATATATAATGGATTAACCCCCTCCTTCTTAGTTATTTTTCCAACAATTGGTATCAGAGCCGGTGCCTTTGATCAAAGGTAGATCCATAAGCTTGAACATGACTAGTCATGAAGGAAATCCAACTAATAGAGCCCCTCTATTTGATGGAACAAACTTTGTCTTTTGGAAAATAAGGATGAGAACATATTTAATGTCGTTGGGTGCTGATGTTTGGGATGTCGATGAAACTGGATATGTGAAGCATGTAGTCTTGGCCTCAAAAGATGATAAGATGGAGTTTAGCTTTAATGCAAAAGAAATGAAAGACATCCTCAGTGGACTTGAAAAAACTGAGTTTGTCAAAGTCATGCACTGTGATTCAAAAAAAGTTATGTGGGACAAGATGATAAGTAGTTATGAAGGTAATGAAAAGGTGAAAGACACAAAACTTGAGACTCACAAACTGAAATTTGAGCAGTTAAAGATGGATGAAGACGAAACTATTAGTAAGTACTTCTTACGTATAGAAGAACTTGTCAACACTATGAAAGTTCTAGGTGAAATGATGGATGAATATTTTCTAGTCCTTAAAATATTAAGATCTCTTCATGATAGATTTAACTCAAATGTCTCTGCTATAGAGAAAATAACTGATCTCAAAACGTTGATGATAGATCAAATTCTTGGAACCCTAACTACTTGTGAAATGAGAATCACCAAAGGTAAATCCACTACAAGAGAGGCATCCTTTAAAGAAGAGAAAAACACGCACTCTGATATAGATGAGATTGAAGCAAATTTTGTGAGAACACTGACGAAAGGATCATGCAAATACAAAGGTAAATTTCCCTTCAAATGTTTCAACTATGGTAAGATAGGTCATTTTGCATCTAAGTGTCCTCACAAAAGAAAGGATTGGACATATGACAATGAAGATAATAAAAAACACAAGAAGATGTATAAAGAGGATAATTTTAAGAAGAAAACCCTTTGTGTAAACAATGATGACGATCCTTCAGATGAGTGACTCTTCTATTGAAAGTAAAATAAATCATTTCATGCTAATGGCTTTAGTAGATCTAAACACCAAAGATACAAGAAGTGAGTTCACTGATTGTGAAGCAGTAGTAGATCTTAAAGGAGATCTTGTCAGTGCCATGGAAGAGATTGATAGACTCATAGAAAATAAAATAAAACAAAAACAATTACTGCTAAGGTATGAGAAAACATGCAATGAATCACTTGAAGAAATTACTCTGCTGAAGGTTAATTTAGAAGAAACTAAGAAGATTGAAGACATCCTCAAAAAACAAATGAGGGAAGCCAAAACAAAAGTTGAAAAATTGGAATATGAAGTAGTGTTTGTCAGAAAATAACTAGAGAAATTTCAGGCCTTATATCATGAGAACCTGACAAGTATTAAAGCCTCAGAAGGATTAGCCACCAGTATGAATCAACAAAGGAATCCAAAGTTGAAAATTGGTTTGGTTTATAAATATGGATCAAGTAGTATTCAACCAAGCAACAAAGAATCCATCAAGTTTGTTAAATCTACAACCATCGACAACAACAAAATTGCAGAAAAAAGGAAGATAATCAGCCGCCAAGGAGGAGTGAAGAAAACGGTACCAGAAATGACTCTGTAGAACAAAGAAACAATACAACCTCTGATCAAGGAAATCATCAACATGGAAGAAATCAACCTACTCAAAGAAGACAACCATTTTCCAGGTACAAATATTTTTTCTATGGATATTGTTTTTATTGTTCTAACTTTGGCCACAAAGCTGTAAATTGTTCCTTAAGATTTAGACATGAGCAATCAAGACACCCAAGGAATAAATATCTGCCACAACAAAGAATGAGACAACCAAGTAACAAACAACCACAAACTACAAATCATGTGATGGATGGGAAAAAGATGCAGATTAAGCATAACAATCATTATGCTCCTTTATTCAATGAACTAGAATGTTACATCTGCCATAATTATGGACATAAAGCTGCAGACTGTCGCCTAAAGAACTATAAGCCAGATTCAAATCACAGAGATGAAAACATTAAGGTTTGGAAGAAGAAAGAAGATAAGAAGTGTGGATTAGTGTTGTCAGCTCAAAGACAAAAGAACCCCTGGTATATTGACAACGGGTGATCCAGTCATATGACAGGTGGCAAAAGTAAGTTCCTATCACTCAAAGAAAGTAAATCAAGAAATGTGAATTTTGGAAATGATGCTCCACGAAAGATCAGAGGTAAAGGTCTAGTAAGCTTAAGTAATGGAGGAGGAAAAGGTCAAAATGTATTATTTGTTGATGGATGAAAGAATAATCTTATTAGTGTCAATCAGGTGTGTGATAGAGGATGTGAAGTCACTTTCACTGCCAAAGATTGTAAAATAAAAACAATGAACACAAGAGAGTTGATTGCAAAAGGGGTTAGAACTGAAAACAATGTCTATGTTTTGAAGGAAGATGGAGGAATGTTATTTAAGAAAATTTGATGAAACTTGGTTATGACACAGAAGGAGTGGACACTTGAATTTTGAACATATTGTCAAGCTGAATAATGAAGGTGCTTTGAAAAATCTTCCAAGAATATATAAGCCTCATAACTCTGTATGTGAATCCTGTCAAGTGGGGAAGCTGACTCGTGCTCAATTCAAATCAAAGAGTTTCACATCTTCAGAGAAACCACTTCAAATTATTCATATGGATATGTGTGGACCATCGCTAAAGGATGGAACTGGAGGAGAATGTTACTTTATGTTGGTCATTGATGACTTCTCCAGACTTACGTGGGTTTCCTTTCTGAGAGAAAAATTTGATGCGATTGAGAAGTTCAAAACATTTAAGGCATTAATTGAGAATGAAACAGGAAGGAAGTTAAAGGAAATTCGCTCAGACAAGGGAGGATAATTTATGTCAAAATATTTCGAAGAATTTTGTGAGAGACATGGAATTAAAAGAGAATATACTATTCCAGGTACTCCTCAACAAAATGGAGTTGTAGAACGCCAAAATAGATCAGTTCAACAGATGGAAAGGGCTATGATGAGTGAAAGGGAAATTTCACAAACCTTCTGAGTGGAGGCTATTCACGCGACTGTTCATATTCTAAACAAAGTGCATCTAAGGATGAACAGTTATAAAGCTCCATATGAGTTGTGGTTTGGTCGACCTGTATCAATTAAGCACTTCAAAGTATTTGGAAGTAAATGCTACATAAAAAAAAAATGATGATCATCTGGGAAAATTTGATGGTAGAGTTGATGAAGTTATCTTCTTAGGATATGAAATGAACAATAAAGGATACAAATTCTTTAAAAAAAGAATGTATAAATTAGTAGACTGTATTGATGTTTGAATTGATGAAGAAGCTCCTGCAAAAGATCAACAGAGAGTACGCACTAAGTCAGATGAAGAAGATGACGAGAATAGTGAAAATTAAGAACAACGAATCTCAGATTCACAAGAAGATGATGAATGAGGTGGAGAATAGACACACAGAAAAGAAGATTCAAGACAACAATCAACATCAAATCCTTCCTCCAGAATTACTCAAAATAATCATCCTGCAAGTTAGATAATTGGTGAGAAAGACAAAGGTGTACAAACTAGGAGAAGGATAATCAAAGACACCAAGAAATCACACATAACCTTCATATCCATGGTGTAACCAAAGAAATTTAATGAAGCCAATAAATATGTAAATTAGTTAAAATCAATGAATGAGGAACTGGATCAGATTGAAAAGAATGATACTTGGGAAATTGTTCCTAGGCCAGCAAATAAAAATGTAATAGGATCCAAATGGGTCTACAAAAATAAGATGAATGAGGAAGGAAATATTGTAAGAAATAAGGTTAGATTGGTTTGCAAAGGGTATGCTCAAATAGAAGGACTGGATTTTGATGAAACATTTGCGCTCGTAGCAAGATTAGAAGCTATTATAATGTTTCTTGCCTATGCTTGTCGTAAGAAGTTTAAAGTCTATCAAATGGATGTCAAGTCAGCTTTTCTAATTGGAGATCTAAAAGAAGAAGTCTATATGGAACAACCAGAGGGTTTCCAACTGTCAGATAACCTTGACTTTGTTTGAAAGCTGAAGAAAGCCTTATATGGGTTGAAACAAGCTCCTCGTGCTTGGTATTATAGACTAGATAAGCATCTTCAAGAAAAAGGGTTCAAGAGAGGAACAATTGACTGCAATCTATATATAAAAACATAGGATAATGATTTTCTCATTGTGTTGGTCTATGCAGATGACATCATCTTCGGAAGTAATAATGCTTCATTGGTACAATGGTTTGCTTCTTCCATGCAGTTTGAATTTGAAATGTCTATGATAGGGGAACTGCCATTTTTTCTTGGTCTGCAAATTACTCAGAGGTCTGAAGGAATATTTCTTTCTCAGGCGAAATGTCTAAGAAAAATGTTGAAAAAGTTTCAAATGGAAGATTCTTCACCTGTGAGCACACCTATGCTCGCTAGATGCAAGTTAAGCAAAGATGATGTCTCACCTGAGGTTGATCAGAGTTCATATAGGTCTATGATAGGGAACCTGTTGTACATGAAAAGATCTTGTCCAGACATAATGCATGCTGTTGGAATGGTAGGAAGGTATCAGTCTACACCTAAACATAGTCATTTGATGGATGTGAAAAGAATATTCATATACTTTAAATGAACAATGAACTATGGCCTATGGTATCCTAGGAATTAGAATTTTCAATATCAGTCTATTCAAATGTTGATTGGGCTAACTGGATGGATGAAAGGAAAAACATGAGTGGAGGTGCATTCTTCTTAGGATATTCTCTTGTAGCATGGTTGAGAAAGAAGCAAGGTTCCATTTCCTTATCGACTACAGAAGCTGAATACATTGCAGGTGCCACTTGTTGTACCCAAGTATTGTGGATTATTCAGACACTTGCAAATTTGGAGGTAAAGTATATTGCACCAATCCCAATTCATTGTGATAATACTAGTGCAATTAGTGTGTCAAAGAATCTTGTATTTCACTCAAAGACCAAGCATATACCCATCAAGTATCACTTCTTGAGGGAATAGGTAACCAATAGTGTTGTTTCTTTGCATTATATTCCATCCAAAGATTAGATTGTTGATATCTTCACTAAGCCACTGGCAAAGGCTCAGTTTGAGTATCTATGCAAGAAGTTGGGAGTGACCTTGTTATCAAGTTAAAAATAGTCTATCTGATCATGGGGAGAGTTCTCATAGTATATCTAATCAGGGGGAGAGTGCTTATTGTATCTTTGATCATGGGGAGAATAGAGTCACTCTCAGTTTTCTTTGACATTTATGTCAAAGGGGGAGAAAAAAGTGTGGTATGGATGCTACAATTGGAGGTCTAAGAAGAATAGTGCAGCCTTTCAGGGTTGCCATCAATGCCAAAGGGGGATATTGTTGGCATTCTTACATGAAGAGTGTTCTTTTCATTGATGGACATAAAAACAATGATGATGGAAAACAGGAAAGCAACGATGATAGTACCGGAAGAAGTCCTCTTATGAAGACAAAGCTCAGGAGGAAAAGCGAATATGAGACATTTAAACCGGTTTCGCAAGAGAAGGTTCCGAGGCCGAAACCTTTTAATACTTAGAAAATATTCTAAGTCGGAAGAAATTGTAATTTCAAGAGGAGGAGTGACAATGGTCATTAGATTGAGCACTGTGAAGAATATGGGTCGTTGGATTAGAGTCCAGACCGGAGGAATGAGCACGCAGAGGAGGAGAACAAATATTAATCATTAGATCTGAGCACGTGGACCAACCGTCGTTGGATCCAGAGGGCACATGGAAGATATCCATGTATCTTGGGAAAGGTTGGGAAGAATACCTGAAGAATCAGGAGTCGAAAAAAATCCTAGTCGTCCCTCAAGAGAGGACACATGGCAAGAGATTAACATTGCGTTGATTCACAAATCGGGAAATCAGAGATGGGAGAAGTGAAAACTCATGAAGTCCGAGTTCGCAAAGGTGATCATAGCCATTGGCTGGAAGGAGAGTGTGGACCATATATCTGGTCCCGAAGAACTCACTAGTTCGGGTTTCAGAAGAAGGGATATGAGAAGTCTTTGGATATATCGAGACACAAAGTCTTGAAGTGCGAAGAGGAGATCTGGGTCGTCGGATCACAGAGGGTCATGGATCGTTGATCTGAAACAACAAAGTTTAGAGTTTGGGAGTTCGGACTTCGAAGAATGGAGGAGAGCTAACTCGTGAGATTGCTAAACACGAAGTCGTGTAGCGCCTTTTTGGTAGGAGTGTGGTCACAACAGATGTTCACGTAGGGGAAACTTGAACCCGGTGCTAGTTCACGTAGGCGAAGTTCGCAAGGAGATTCTTTGCGAGGACCTCCTGTAACTATTAGAGAATATCATCTATAATTGTAAAAGAGATAATAAGCTCAACTATAACCGAGAAGACGGAAGGTCACACTGTCAGAGAAGCCAAATAATCTTAGGATAATGACCATTGATGATGAACAGACTCAGGATAATCGCCAGAGAAGACAAAGAGTTGTGAGTATTATCTAGCAGAGGATTTGGCATGATAAATACACACAAAACATAGAAGAGGGGGTTCTTTTTATAGTTATTTATGTAGGTAGAAGGACGTTGGGCGAAGGTGTTGATGAGTATAGAAGAGGCACAATGGATAGAATGCATATGGAGAACAGAGCATAAAACACAGAAGAAAAGATGAACAGAGAGGAGTGATGCACAAGAGGATAAAGAGTGGAGCATAGATGAAGAAGAATGCAGTGGAGTCATAGAGAATGGAAGAAGAAATATGCAGAAGTGGAACAGAGCATCTAAAGAAGGTAGAGGAGACATCGACCTATAACATATCAGATTAGAGATAGATCAAGTAAGTAAGTTTTGTAAGATTCAATAAGGGTGGTAGGGTGGTGCTAGGGAGAATTGTAGTCCTCTAAATTCTAGTTGGTGCTAGAAGATATTCTAGGAGTTGGTGCTTCCATCTAGTTGGTT
>ML846283.1:26055-36970 GCA_009831015.1 Picea engelmannii
CCTTCTAGCAGATTTAACCATTTATCTAGGGCATCTGCATCTATTTGACCTTCAAATACGGGAATATCAAAATTAACCTATACCTTGAAAGGCGAGGTGCTTCCAAAGTGGTCACTTGATGAAGATGCGCCTGATGCTATCGGTAGGTGTTGAAATATGTGGGAAAAATTCTCCATCATTTCGTCCCTCTGTCGCGTGAGAGCTTGCTCAAGCAACAGATTGATAGGATCGTCTGCTCCGTCGTTTTTATTTTCTTCCGCCATTGAGGGTTTCTTGGGTGTGCGAGAGAAATTTTCCTCAAGAGAGACAAGCTCGAGACCTAACTTTCTATACTCGGACCTCGTCGAAGACATGCACTGAAAAACGATCAAGAGCAGCCTGCTCTGATACCACTGATCCGGATTATTTTTGGCACGAAATGAGAGCGGAGATATAATAAAGAAACGCACATAGATATCACGTATATCCAGTAATATAACAGAAATATATCAGAGATGAAACCATAAACACAAAGATACAGTAATACACAATTTCTATTAATGAAAGAAATGTACAGAGACTGTAAAAATACAAAGTGAAAGACTCGCTAGAGTGGTGGCAGCTTATCTCTGAGAAGAGATGTGACGGCTACTCGCATTCACAAGAAGATGATTACAATGAGGCTCTGGAGGCCCTTTTACAATATATGAGAATGAAAAAATTCCTAGACATCCAAAAACCTAACCCTAGGAGATGAAGCGCCAAAAGTCATGTGGGCCCCGTTTGGGTAAGTGAGTACATCAACTTCCCGGGGTCGTAACTTTTGCAGACGATCTCTGTTTTAGGCGTGTGATAGCTCGTTGGAAAGGTATTGTCAAGGAGATTAATTTTGGGGGCTCAATAATGCCTTCGTCTATCATTTAGAACTTCTATCTCGAAAAACCTTCAATTGGACCCTCAAAATGGCCCTGGAAGTTAAAACCTGCTAAAAATAGTAAATTGCCAAAATGGCCAGAAAACTATTTTGAGCCATTTGGAAAAGGTGGATGGCCATCGATATCCACCTGGATCATCATAGACCTTTAACCCCAACTCTAAACTTTTCCATGTACAAGAGCGCCAATGAAGAGAATTCTAATAATCAAATGAAACTGAACTTTGAAAAATGAAAAGTTGACCTTTTCTTAAAGGATTTAAATAGTGAATTGCATATCTTAACTTATAAGGAAAAAATTGAAGACCTCTATCATAATTTTTCAACTACCCTTTCCACTTCTATTAACAAGTTCTCTTTCGAGGTGTCGAGTAAACAGAATAATAGAATGACCAACTCTTGGTATGATAAAGAATGTAAAATTGCTAGGAAATACATTAGGGATGCTTCTAATGAGTCCTTAAAAATTGATTAAACCAATACATACAAATCCCTAATTAAAAGTAAAAAAAGTTATTATATCAATAAAAGGCAAGATAAACTTTCACAACTATCTAAGCTGGATCCTAAGAAGTTTTGGAGGAAAATTCTAATCCACAATACTAAAGTAAATAATATGATTCCCTTAAGGGTCTGGAATTCCTACCTTAAAATTCTTTACGAATTCCCTAATGCCATGGACACCATTCCTATTGTCCCTACAGAGGATGAAGTTTTTTCTTTGGATGACATAGAGTTTGGGGTTAAGAGGCTTGAAAATGGGAAAGATAAGGACATTGAAGGTTACCAAGCTGAAATTTTTAAAATTAGAGGGCCTATCATCATCCCTCACATACACAAGCTCTTCAATTTAGAAGTCAAGAAGGGATTCCCTAAAACATGGACGAAAAGCCTCATTGTTCTTATTTTAAAAAATGGGGATATAAAAATTCCATCTAATTATAGGACCATTATGATTAACTCGATTTTATCCAAGCTTTATGGAATTATTTTGGAAAAGAAAATTAGCCTTTGGCTAGAACGTCACGGTAAAAGAGCTAAATGCCACTTTGGGTTTAGGAGATATCATTCAACCATGGACTGTTTTTTTACCTTTAGGATCATTGCATAAGAGTTCTACAATACTAAAACCAATATTTTTTGTT
The DNA here is from genome assembly GCA_009831015.1 of Picea engelmannii. Classification (NCBI taxonomy): domain Eukaryota; kingdom Viridiplantae; phylum Streptophyta; class Pinopsida; order Pinales; family Pinaceae; genus Picea; species Picea engelmannii. The sequence goes on from ML846283.1 coordinate 28,114, forward strand.
GTTTTGTTGACTTTAGAAAATCTTTTGATAGGGTTCCTAGAAAAAAGATTTGGAATATGTTAGAAGAGATACAACTCCCTTTCAAGTTGAGGGTTGGTGCAATAAGATGGCTGGTCAAAAAAGATTTACTGCAATATTGGAATCAAGCAAGGTTGTCCCTTGTCCCCTACCCTTTTTTGCATATACATTGACAAGTTAGAAGATTGCTTGGAAGAAGCAGGTTGTGTCAACCGTACTTTCACTAGTATATTCATCAATCTTCTTCTTTATGTTGATGATAGTGTTCTTGTGGAGAGGAGTCCCCACGATCTTGAAAACCAACTAAGAATCCTCAAGTATTTTTTCTCTAACATGGGTATGACTGTTGATCTTAATACCGACAACACTAAGGTCATGATCATTAAATCTAATAAGATCACTTATGATACCTTACTATATTCCAAAAAAAACTTGGAGGAAGTGACTTCATACAAATATCTTGTAATCAATATTCACCACAAGCTCAAACGGAATTGTAGCATTGAGAAAAGGATTATTGGGGGATGAAAAGATTATTATGGGATTGCAAACCTCCATGTCTTTGGGACTTGTTTCAACTTCAGGTGCTTCCTGACCCTCTTTTTCCACTTCTCTTTTTCTTTTTATAGATACATGAACAATGTGTAATTTTCCAACTATCTTTTTAGTGGGGTATTTATCTCCACCATCTAAATTTTCGATGGAATACCTTCTATGTTCTTGACTATTATTTCTGGTTTTTTTTTTTGCTGAGTTACTCTTTTGTACCACATTTGGTGAACTTTGGTTTTTTCTTACTTCTTGACCCCATTTCTTATAGTATTGATTGGTGCTGGACAATGCTTCAATATCATCTAGGGTGGTTCCAAAAGATGTTTTAGGAGGATTTTGATTATCTACCCCTCCTTCTAGTTGCACATAATTACTAAATGATGAGCAATATCCAATTGAAAATATGTGTGCCAAAAAAAATTCCTTAGGGTCAAAACATTGAATTGCCTAAACTTCTTTTAAATTGAGTTGGTCAAATTGAGTTATGTATTCATCTAATTGAGAAATGTTCTTCACATACATTTCTTCAACATTCCATGGAAACAAGGATGCTTTTTTTTTTTTACTTTTTTAGTTGAACAAATGGACCTAATATTTGTATTATTTGCATACTTCATGAGTGAAAAGTCTATGGGAAACATAAAATGGAAACAAAGAGGGTTTCCACTTAAATCCATAAAGTATAGTGAAAATGAAATCTTCCATGGTTTCAAAAACTCCTTTGTCTAACAGAAATGATGCAAATTATAATGATAGTATATGAATCATCTTCTTAAAAAGTGTCAAGAAGCCATTTTATACATCATAGAAATTCTATGGGCTACATTATTATCTATGGGAAAATTGTAAAAAGTATGGCAATAAACTATAGCATAAACTATAACAAAAGTCATGTAAAATTTCTTGGTCTTCCTAATGCTTCCCAAATGAAATGAAATCTCATTTGAAATGATCCCAGAATCAATCAAGACATTTTCATGAATTGAATTATAGAGAATATATACAACATAGTTTGGCACTCATGTCATGGAATATTGTCCAAATATTCTAGAAAACAACCATCAAAATTATTTATATTGATATTTTAAAGAGCATACCTCAAATTGTGCACCATTAGATATAAATTTAGCTAATAAATTGATCTACAGTAAAGAATTTCCTCGAAAGCTTTCTTACATGCACGACTAGCTCAATGGTACACAACTTGAGGTATGCTCTTTTAAAATGAGCTTTCTTACTTTTAAGGAATTCCTACCTTCAAAGTAATAAATTGATACAATCCCATGTGAGGAAATAGAAATCCAAGTAGGGTTTAAAGCATTTGGAATCTATATTCAACCTCTCTCTTTGGTGGTATCCATTTGGGTTCTTAAAACACTTCTTGCAATTCCTTGTTTGGTGCACACATGTGAATGCGACCTTTAATTTTCCTTTGTGAGAATTGACAATGAAATTCCAACCTTATTTTACCAAGTGGCACTATTTTTCCTTTAGTACGAAGGAAACATCTCACACATACATGTATGGGCTCCCAAGTATTACCTTCCATACAAAGTGGTATTACATCCACAACTATTCCATCACTGTAGTTCTTATCAATAGAAAATATAAACTTGCACTTCTTGGTGACTTTCAATTCCATGTTTATACTTACCCTTCCCAAACGAAAAGGTCACGGATGGTCTAACACCTTCAATCCAATATTTTCTACTAATTGGGTTGACATTAAGTTTCATTATGAATCAATATAAAAAAGGTGATCAACTTTCATCTTATTGAATTGCATTTTTGTATGGAATACTTTCGACATCTCCCTTTCCTCTTCAAGGCTTAGGGTACTCAAGATTATTTATTTTTGAGTGGATGTATAGGCTATCTCTACATCAACATCAAAACTAGTTTCAATATAATTTCTAGTGTCAATTACTTACAAAGCATTTTTTTTCTATGTGAAGTTTTTAGGAAAAGATCTATATGCAACTTGGAACATTTTCCTTTTGTGTGCTCATCAATATCCTAATGTTTACAATGAGGTTTGGAGTCCCAATTTTGTTGAGTAGTGGTTACCATTTTCTTCCCTTTATTCTTCTCTATCATGTTTCAATGTTGCCTAGACTTCCCTTGTTGTTCCACCATTTCTTCTTATCTCCTCCAATGTATTATGCTTGAATGTAAACATCATTGATGGTATTTATCTTGAATAGCATTACTTGTTTTAAAATATGGGTATGCAAATCTCCAAAATATTTATTTAATGAGCATTGTAGGACTCTTTAGTAACATAATCAACTTGCTCTCTTGCAAAATTTTGTGGTGTAATCTTGCATTATCTATCCTTAACTTTTCCTCCCATAAAGTTATCTTATCTTCTATTCCTCTTCATATCCAATGGGATGGAACTATGACTAAATTACATCCTTAAACATTTACCAATCATTATTGGTATTTTTAACTTAAGTCTTTTAACACTCATATCACGTTCCTGCCATATCAATGCATGATCTTCCCACTTCAAGAAAGAAGAATTCTTTATGCTTCACTTACTTTTTGAATACAAAAATAAACTTCCAACTATTGAGATAATGATTTAATTTAAGGATATTGATCTCACAGGCATATGGCTTGATTTTCTCTCTTTGTCTCTACCTTAAAATGTGGCAATGTTTTGTCCCAATATCCTTTCTCCATCTTTGGTTCTTCGAGGTTGGGCTTGTCTTTATGTTCAACTTTTTCATCTTTAAAACATGACTCATGAGTAACTTTGGCCACTTTTTCTTCTATATTGTCATTGTTGCAACCAAGGCTGTGATCTTTTTGTTCATCTCCGATAGTCTTCATGTTAAACTTTTTCATCTTTAGAATACGACTCATGAGTAGCTTTGGCCACTTTTTCTTCTATATTGTCATTGTTGCAACCGAGGCTGTGATCTTTTTGTTCATCTCCGATATATCTTATGGTTACATGAGACACCTTCAAAGACATTTGTGTCATTCTAATCTAACTCTGAGTCTCTCCCATGGCTGGCTTGTCTCATTAAACTTTGAGTCTCTCCCATGGTTTATTTTTTACACGATTTCTTCCTTCTTGGTACTTTAATTGCAGGATTTTCAATAAATAATTCTTCACCTTTCTGTACTTTTGTATGAATTAAACTCAAGTCATAAATAATTCTTCACCTTTCTGTAGTTTTGTATGAATTAAACTCAAGTCATAATGATGATTTATACCTGTATAAAAGTCTTTCTCTAATACCAATATGATTTGTAACAAGTATTCTATTTAAGAATTAGTCACAACAAATAATTCTTCACCTTTCTGTAGTTTCTTCAGTCTTGTATGAATTAAACTCAATTCATAATGATGATTTATACCCTTTAAAACAATGGTTTTGACTGTGATTAATTGATTCTTTTAAAAGAGAGATTTTACAAATTACAAGATCAAATGAGAAAAGATTCCTAGGCATAGAACTGCCGTTGATACAACAAATTTCTTTCCTTTGTCTCTGCTTGCAATCTTCAGTGAATAATACAATGAGTGGTTGGACTCCGACCTAGATTGATTTCTCCTCGACGTGGTTGAATTCTACTCATTTCTCTCAAATTCTGAATCGATTCAGTGTTGTGGAAGGTGAAACGACTTCCTAGGCACTAAAGAGAAAAGCCATCGTCGTTGCTGCATATCTACGCCCTCCAGCATGCTTCTACATAGTGCACTGGATCCCGCACAAGTTGGTGCATGCAGGGAAATCGTTTTTGGCGTGCGCTATCTCTTGGAGCCCCTATAAGGGACATGCACAGCGATGAAACCCTCTGTAAAGGGTACTCATGGTCCCAAAGCCCCTGTAGAGCATGTGTGGTACCATAACAATATAAAGAGCATGCATGGTCTTGACACAATCTTTGAGATTTGTCCCTTCAATAAGAAATCTAATGAATTCCTTTGTCATTCCATTTTTTCACCATCCTTTTCGGATAAATCCTTAGATGTTCAGCATGAGAGACGAACAAAAAAATACATCAATTTATAATAGAATGCAACACACTTGGATTTTCTGTTTGACGTGCATGTGACGAGGTTTGCAGAGCCTTGTAATATTGTGATTAATTACTTTGAATCCCATCATGATAGAGAAAACAAATATTTTAATATATTTTTACCAAAACAACTGAAAAAAACTCATCAAAAGATTCCAATTCCAATTTTCATACTGGATTATAATTAAATAATATAATCTTCTTATGATATCATCCATTTAAAGTGGAATCTCCACTTTACTAAAATTTTCACAGCTAAAACTGGTAGAAAGTAAATATATATACAAGATCCGATACTTTATATAAGTCGTGCATCAAATGCTTATAATACACTATCTACACTATTTACACTATCCATAAGGCTATTTACACTACAAATGGCTAAGTATAAGGCTATGTACACTATGCATGTCAATTTATGTATTTTTTTTTTAAATTAAAATGTAATCCATTTTATTATGGAAAACAATCAATTATTTTCCAAACTTTTATTTTCATTACGAAAATGTTTGAAACCATCCAAAATGCATAGAACACGACGTAAGCACACTTGCTTTAATGAAAGCTAACAGCCTTGAGAAGATTCACCATGTGGATCTTCCTCATTGGCACGCTGGAAATTATGGAAATTAAGAGGTTGCATAATTGGCACGATGGAAATTAACAGGTCGCATAGGCGTCAAGAGGGTTTTCCAATTCAACTCTTTTTTCAAATTTAAAGGCTATGTATTCTGAAAAATGGAAAGCTCTGTAACGCCGTGGATGCTTATTGTCCACGAGCTCTGGTGGTGCTTCTATCTCCATCTCATCTGGTAACAATCTGAAGAAAGCCAGGGAAAGACGAGACTGTCGTCCTTTAACAATCACACGGTGTTTTCCACTGCGAATCCTGTTGTTACTCCATGCCTGCAAACACTTGTTCAAAATTATCGGATTAAAATTCTTGGAAAAAGCTTAATGGTGGTGATTTTGTTTGCACTATTTTTTTTGAGACTAGTGTTTGATTTCACGTGGATAACCAGTACTAATGGAAACAAGACTTAAATTAAGGTGCTTGATATAATGTCATTGGGAATCGAATTTTTTTAAGGAAAATATTTAAAAAAAACTAATGTGAAATGAGATATTTCCACATAGATATGTTATTTATTTAGATTGTATAGAAAACAAAAAGAAAACAAAATGAAAGGTATGAATATAATGAAAATATACATATAAATAAATATTCTAGAAAATAAAGTGTATAATATTTTAAAACTCAAATTTATTAACGAATGAAATAGGAAAAGATTGTAAAATGCAAAGCAATACAAACTAGTTAGAATAATGATAAAGAGAATGGTATGGAATTATTGTAAAATGGAAAGCAATACAAACTAATTAGAATGATTAATTAGAATGATGGTAGAAAGAATGATAAAGAACAATAAAAAAACAATACAAACTAGTTTGAATGGTGGTAGAAAAAAATATAGGCTATGCTCATAAACAAGAAGACATTAAAAAAGCCGAAACTAAAATTTGAAGGAGAAGGATAATGAGTAGCAAGAGTAAAGAGATGAAGACAACCTGTAAGGTATCTCCGAGGAAGACGATGAATGAATTGGGCGTGGGCTTCACCTCCACCCAGTTTCCAGCCTTACTTAAAACTTCAAGGCCGCCCACCTCATCTTCATGCAGTATTGTAATGCTGGGTCCATCTGTATGAGCCGGAAGAGTAATCGATCCGGAGGCTTCATCACATGATACTTGGTATTCATTTAGGCGGAGCCAAAATTTACCAGGCTCGAAGTGCGAAGCGTAGTAATTGCTGACTCCCAAACTAGCCAGAATAATCTTGTGGATTCTGTCAGACAGCTCCTTCATCCTCTCAAAATACTCTCGCATGACTTGGCTGTCATGATTAAAATATAAATAGTAATTGATCAGCCCTGTCCAGCTAGTTTTACAGCAAGACTATTAAAAAGAAAAAAAAAAGAAAAAAAATCCTAAATTTTTTAAGGTAAGAACCCTGAAACTTTAAAAACTAAACCCTAAATCCAAAGCAAAGATCCTACCAGAAGTTTTCGTTTCCGTGAGGCCACATTAGATCGCTGAATTCGTTTATGGCTTCAAATCCGGGCCCTATGCCAACGCTCTCGTAAAAAGGACTCCCAGGTCCTCCTTTGAGGTAACTGCCGAACATAAGCGGCGATACCTTTTTCTCCTTGGTCTCTGTAGGGAGCTTAAACACGTCCCTACAGAGATTTTCTACTCTCCCGGTAAGTGGCTCTAGGATTTCATGATTGGTAAGCCGAAAACACCCCCAATCTTGACAACATTTTATGAATTCCGAGCGAAGGAGGTTTTCCTCAGAGTCTTGATCGAATCCCTTGCCCGCCAGTTCCTCCGATTGAATGTGAGAGAGATCGAAGGCAGGAATATCTATATCGATATCAAGCTGATCTGTAGTTGCTGCAGCGGCACCACATGAGTCAGGAGACTTTGGGATTGTAGGAGCCATGAGTGTGGTTGTTGGCAGCAGGTCTCTGAGTATTCAGTTGCAATTGTTTCAGAGAGTCGCGGGTATTCATTCTGTAAGGTATAGTTATATAAGAAGACTCCTTTGAGCTCTATTCGTGTGGTAAATCGGTTTTTTTTCACAAATCTGACAAAGAATTTGGTAAATCGTTATTTTTTTTCACAAAATTTGATATAGATGAATTTGGCAGAAATCTTAAATATAATACAATTTTGAATTGGATCAGCTAGGGAGATATTTAACCACCTTAACATTGACTTTGCTTTAAGAGCTCATCGTTGTCTATTATTATGTATTTATTATTTTTTTCTTTCCCAATGGAACTTCGTTGCCTTTTGTTATGTATTTGTTGAATAGCTCTTCCTCTTTTTTTTTTTAAGTGATTTGTTATGTAGTTTTTGGCCAATACTTGTGTTGAAAAGAAGGTTAGGCGATATAATATATTCATTAGTGGTTGTGGAAAGGACGAGCAGAGATATGAACAATGAGATGGTTTCTTTCATAACATAGTATATGAAGAAGTCCAAGCATTATTGTCTTGTATGACGGTTCTATGATTTTGATATCTCTAGCATGTTAATTTTCATCAGAGTAGAGGATAAATACAAGAGTTGTTGAGTAAATGTGATTTGTTTAGCTGTTTCTTTGTTACATAATAGTTATATAATGGTTTTTTTTATAAATTTCAGAGTATAAATACAGGAGTTGTTGAGTAAATGTGATTTGTTGAGTAGGTGTTTCTTTGTTCTATAGTATTTTTTTATAACACAAATTGTTTGTCATGTTGTGTTTATCTTGTTTATGGCTATTTGTAATATAGTAATGTTCATTATATAATTATTATATAATGGTTGTTTCTTGATGGTTATTTGTAGTAGTGTAATGTTTATTATATAAAGTATAGTTATATATGAACATTATAGTATAGTTTTATTCACAATTTGAAATGTTTAAGAGCTTTTTATAGTTTATTATTATGTATTTATTATTTTTTTTTGGAGGAAAATGTTGTTTTTCCTTGGATCTTTCCTGCCCTTTGTTATGTATTAAATTTAGCTGAAATGTTTAACAACTTTTCATTGTTTATTATTATGACGATGATGATTATTAACTTTTACTAAGATCAAATTCGTTTATGGGATCTTAAGAGGGTAAGTGATTACTTGTGATTCTTTAGAATTTTGTTTATGTGCTCAAAAAACATTAAGAGAAGTTTTCCAAGATAGCCATACTTTTGTTGAGTTAAGATGTTAGGAAGGTTGGTAGTGTGATAAATATTTTGAAAATGAGATCTAATATCGGTATAGGCTCGACAATCTAAGAGCAAGTGCTTTTCATCTTCAACCTTCTTAGTGTCACAAAGGTGACACACTCTTTCATCCGATGGCATTTTAGTAATTGACCAACGCCTAATTTTACTATGGAGCTCGTGAGAATTTGTTCTTATCTTAGCAATGCTTATTGTTTTTTTTATACTTGCAAAACATATAGATAATTTTGATCTTTTAGATTAGGTTTGAGTGGATGGTGGTTATGACTTGATTTTGAAGCAATTTTAGGTAGCCTCTTGTCTTCCATGTTGTTTAACTTGTTCTTATACATTAGGTATCTAGTCATAGCCATGCTCTCAATGGAGCAGAGGCTTTTTTTTAAGAGGAGGATGGGCTAGGAAGTATTTCCTTTAATTTTGAGATTATAGGTTATAAAATTCTTTTGTATTTTCTCTAT
>ML846283.1:37147-52182 GCA_009831015.1 Picea engelmannii
CCACAGAATCTTTGAACTTTTGTTTTCAGCTATAAAATTTATGAATGGTAGGCTTTTGGTTAATAACTGAATAAATAAGTTTTGGATAAATATTATCCAGTATCTTTATTTGAGATTTATTATAAAATTTATAGAATTTTAATATTAAATATAATTTTTTTAAATTTAATTAAATTTGAACTTAAGAATTAGTTATGTATAATTTTAAAATTTATATTATTGTTTTCAATTAAAAAGATATTTTTTAATTATCATAATAATAATAATTTGGATTTGAATATGTGATTTATTTTATAATATATTTTTAAATGTAAAACCCTCATTTAAATTTTATAATATATTTTTATTATTAATTCACATTATTATTATTGATATAATTTGAAATTTGAGATTAAAAACTATCTATGGCTATTGAGGGAGTCCTTGAGATTGTACATGCCAGCAAGCTTATTTTCCAAAGAAGCATTTGTGAACATGAGATTGATGATCTTTTCATATCTAAGGAAATATAAATATGGATTATAACTATTATGTAGAATGAGAGTCATAGTTCCATGCAACAACAATATTAGTCTCTCTATATATTTTAGGTTAAGACACAACCCCATATGTCAAGTAGTCATTTCAAATTTAAATTTTATTAAAGTATCTCCACCCCAAAAAACCAATCAAATTTTATTAAATTATCCTTAATAAAAAATCCAATTGATTACCTAAGCCTACAAATCTCCAAAATCTATATATCTATATAGAGAAATTAAGGGACTATCCCACAAAATGTAGAATTCTAATTAATAAAATTCAAATCCCTAACGAGCTTACCATAACATGGTGATCATTTTCCATTTATGTGTCATGCTTCCCTTCTCACGTCTATAGGTCAAGAGACTATTCATCAAAAAACTTAAAATTTTTGGAAATTAATAAAGTAGAGCAGACTTGAGTAAAACTCTTGGAAGTTAAGGAAGTGAAGTAGACTAGCAAAACCCTTGGAAGTTAAGAGGGCAGAGCCGTTAAAACCCTTGGAAGTTAAGGAAGCGAAGTAGACTAGCAAAACCCTTGGAAGTTAAGAGGGCAGAGCCGTTAAAACCCTTGGAAGTTAAGAAATCATAGCATATCCAAGACTCAACTAGACTAGCAAAATCCTTGGAAGTTAAGAGGGCAGAGCCATTAAAACCCTTGGAACTTAAGAAAGCATAGCATATCCAAGACTCAACACATAAAAGATGAATATATTATTAAAGTAAATCATGTTACTACTTATGATTTACAATAATCTATGCTTTAGCAATAATCACTTTATAAAAGTGGTTAATATAGGCTTATTGGGATCATTAATTTGAAAAGGTGGAAAATGACGTGGATCTAAGTATATCAACCACTTTTATAAAATGGTTATTTCTAGTTGTAAGAAAACAAATATTTTAAATAAATATATAAATACGAAATATATATAAAAAATAAAGATATAAATAAAATATAAATAAAATAAAAAATAAAAATTCAACCTATTTATAAACATAAATAAAATAAAAGATAAAGAAATATAAATGTAACTTATTTTTATGCATAAATAAAAAAATATAAATACAAATAAAATATAAATACAATAATTATATAATATATAATAAAAATAGAATAACTACATAATATTTTTATAAAGTATATAATATATAATAAAAATAGAATAACTACATAATATAAATATTTTTATTATAAAAATAAATAAATAAATAAATATTATGTTTTACAATAGATGTATTTTTCATTGATATTCACTATAAGCTTAATTAGAAGTTCAATTGGAATTATAGTATTGAGAAAAAGATTATTGGGGGATGTAAAGCTTATTATGAGCTTGAAAACAATTGTAAATGAGTTGATCTTTGGAGTTGGGATAAGAAGAAACTCCTCTTTGAGACTCTTGTTACACCTGTTATTCTTTATGGATGTGAAGTGGCTTCTTTATGGATGTGAAGTGGTTGTAGTATCTCTCGTGAATCGTGGAGAAATATAGAGAAAATACAAAAGGAATTTTAAAACCTATAATCTCAAAATTAAAGGAAATACACCCTATCCCATCCTCCTCTTAGAAACAAGCCTCTCCCCCATTGAGAGCATGGTTATGACTAGATACATAATGTATAAGAACAAATTAAACAACATGGAAGACAAGAGGCTTCCTAAAATTCCTTCAAAATCGAGTCATAACCACCATCGACTCAAACGAGGATGGAATAAAGATGCTCGATCTTGGCTAAACTATTGGGGAATCATGGAAGACACCATTTTGCAGAATAAATATACAATTAAAAAAAAAGTCAAATCAAAATTTAAGGAGAAAATGTGGTGTGATAAAGAGTTAGAGGAAAAAATAAATTATAAGGATGTAATCAACCCTAATCTAGAAGATCAAAATTATTTATCCTTTTTACCAAGTGTAAAGAAAAAAATTAGCATTGCTAAGATAAGAACAAATTCTCACGAGCTCCATAGTGAAATTGGGCGTTCGTCAATTCCTAAAACGCCATGGGATGAAAGAGTGTGTCATCTTTGTGACACTAAGAAGGTTGAAGATGAAAATAAATTTCTCTTAGATCGTCGAGCTTATACCCATATTAGATCTCATTTTCAAAATATTTGTCACACTACCAACCTTCCAAAATTCTAAAGAATGCCAAGTAATCACTTACCCTCTTAAGGTCTGATAGAGCAATTCACTCTTAGTGGACATTAAGAAATGTTAGAGGGGAGCATTATTCAACCTACCCAAGGATTTTTCTCTTCACCAATAGTAATGGTTATGATTAAGGATGGTTCATGGTGTATGTGTCCAAATTATAGATATCTCAAAAAAATGATCGTCATAGATAAGTTACTTATTCTTGTCATTTATGAATTATTAAATGAATTTCATGGAGAAATTATATTTACTAAGTAGGATCTTCATTATGGATATCATTGAATCAGAATGAATTACAGATATCATAAAATCAGAATGAGGAAGGAGGACATTTCAAAAATAGCCTTTATAACACATGAAGGTCATTATAAGTTTTTGGTTATGCCATTTGGACTAACTTAGATGATTCTTAGGCATGGTAGACTATTATTGTAAGTTTGTCAATGACTATGGTCAAATAGATGCACCTCTAACAACATTGTTAAAGAAGGAAGCAATTTATTGGACTCAAGATGCAGCCAAAGTTTTGAAGAAACTTAAGGAGGATATGTGTACAACTCCTTTCCTAGCCACACTTCACTTCACTAAAACATTTATTGTGGAGTGTGATACCTCGGACCATGGTGTTGGTGCAGTTTTAATGTAATAAGGAAGACCCCTTTCCTATGAAAGTAGCCAACTTAAAATAAAAACCTTACTCAGACCCATTTATGAAAAATAAATGTTGGCCATACTACATAGAGTTAAGAAATGGGACCCTTACCTAATAGGATGATACTTCAATGTAAAAACAACTCATGATAGTTTAAAGTACTTCTTGGAGCAAGGATTATCTTCAAAAGAGAAACAAAAATGGGTTACAAAGATGCTAAGTTATGAATTTTAAACTATCTACAAGAAAGGAAAACATAATATTGTGGCAGATGCACTTTCAAGGAAATAAGAAGAAAGAGAGGGTTCACTATGTGGTATTTCTATTCCGTAATCTGATTGGGTGGAAGAAGGAAGGATAGAATGGAAGCAACATCAATAGGTATGCAAGATCATTAAACAAATAAAAGAGGACCTCGATGCGTTAATTTTTTTTGTATGGAATAATTATTTGCTATGGTATCATGATCACCTATATTTATGTAAGAATTCTCAACTAAAATAGAAGGTCCTTCTAGAACTGCACACTTATCCTATAGGAGGTCATTCAGGGTTCTTGAAAACTTATCATAGGATCATGAAGGATTTTTTATGGGAAGGACTTAAAAATTATGTTCAAATGTTTTTTTTTCTGAATTTGTAGTTTTCCAATAGTATAAGGGAGAGAAAATCAAGAATCTAGGTCTCCTACAACCATTATCTATACCAAGTCAACATTAGGAAGACATTTTAATGGATTTTATTATAGTTTTACCCAAACATGAAGGAAATACTATCATCATGGTATTAGTGGATTAATTGACAAAGTATACCCATTTTTTCTCCCTTTCTCATCCTTTTAAAGAAAGTACAATATCTGAAAAATTCATGGAAATGGTTCAAAGGATACATGGAGTCCCCAAGTTTATTATAAGTGATAGACATCCAATTTTCACTATAAATTTTTGGACGGAAATATTTTATTGTTTGGGTACTAAATTGCATTATAGATAATCTTATCATCCTCAATCTCATGGGAAAAATAATATTGTGAATAAATGCATAGAAGGATATCTTCATTTCTTTGCATCTCACACAATGGGTCTAGTGGTTTCCCTTGGTATAATGGTGGTACAATACATCCTTCCATACTTCATAAAAAATGTCCTCATTTCTAGAAAGTTATGGATATTATCCTCCATCCATCACATCCCCCTTGAAAGGGACTACAAAGGTTTAGGCAGTGGAGGACCACATAGGGCACCAACAAGATGTTCTCAAAGTATTGAAGGACAACTTGGTTATGGAAAAAAATAGGATGAAACAACAAGAAGATCAACATCGCAATGAAATAGAGTTTGAAGTGGGGGATTGAGTATTTTTTAAGGTACAACAATATAAATAGATGTCCCTCAAGAAAAAAAAGAAGGAAAATAAATTAACACAAAAATATTATGGGCCATATAAGGTGTTGCAAAGGATTGGAAGTATGGCTTACAAATTGAAGAACTTTTCCTCCACTTTCCTCCATATTCACGTGTACATCTAGTCTTCCACTTTATTCGTTAAACATGGCAATGCGTGACAAGATCGAGGTCCAAAATATTTTACAAAATATTAATGAAGAAGGGAAAATCATACTAGATCCAAAATAAATCCTTGAAACAAGGATTAAAAGCACCAGTGAAATTGATAAATTATTGAGTACCTCATCAAATGGAAGAGCCTACTAGTGGAAGAGGTGACATGGGAAGATGATTTCTTCATGTAGAAACATCCACAATTAGTCAAGTGTTGAGGACGACACTTGTTTGAAGGGGAGTGACATGTTAATCCCTAGGCCAAGCCCCATGTTAAGTATAAAACCCCTTATTAAGCCCTAGATATTGAATTATTACATTTCTAGTGTTATATTGTATGTAGGATAGAACCTTTCGTTGTACCCTTTAATTACAATTTTACCTTTGTATCATATATATATATACACATCAAGGAGACCTAGTATTAGGATCATCTCATCTCATCTTATACATTGAATATATTGTAAAATGAGGTTTCACCCTCAATGTGGACTGGTATTCATTGATTTTGTAACAATATTAGTATACCACACAAGTATACAATTATAGGAGTCAATAAATGGGAGAAGTAAATTATTAATCATATGCATAAAAGTGGCTAGTGCATTAAATAAACCAAAAAGGCATAACTCACCATGCAACCACCTTGCATTTTCAAGGAAATGTTCCAAGTGTTTTATTCTTCTTTCATTCACACTAGTGGTATCCTAACTCTAGGTCCAACATAGTGAAGTGCTTCATTTTTTTATATTGATATAACAATCATTTAGTCATCACAATGTATATTGGTTCTTAATAGTGATCTTGTTCAATGCATGGTATCCAATACACGTTCACAAACTTTCATCTTTCTTGGGAATAATGATGATGGGTGACCGATAAGGTGAAGTACTTTGCCTTATGTTGGGATATTTAGACACTTAGGAGTTAGTTAAGATATACTTGGTCTAATGTGTCATTAGGTAAAAGTGTGTTTCTTTACCATGCATTAGTATGCATTTGTAGTTAGGAAATCCGACAGTCACGATATGTTCTCGACATAGAGTGATCCTACGGTTCATACTCTCCTCGACCATAATGGCCATTCATCCATGGCTTAGCACCCGATTGGTCCATGATCTCTATTTAAAGAGCATGGAGGATCACTTTCCGATGATCGATTGTGATAAATTCTCTTGTAAAATCTCTCTATATAATCTTTTTCTTTTGCATTAATAAACTGCTCCAAGTGGCCGCGTTGGTTGGTGTCATGGATGTTTCCTCATAGGGTTTTACCATGTCAAAACATAGATATATTGATCTTTTATCTGGTTGTGTGAGTCATTATTGAAGGTGTTCATCCTCTGTTTGAATACCCGTGTTGTTGAACATTGTATCATAGCCTGTTTGAAGACCCTCTCCGTTGTAGATCGAGATCGTGAATCCAAGTTGTATTATCTCCATTTTATGCCATTTATGTACACTTCTAGGCTAACAGGACTATTCCATCGTGCTCAGAGCGCTCATTTTAGTCAGGAACACTTTTCGTTTCACTCGAAAATGTTTCTGTTTGCCCAAGATACGACCATTTCAGTGAGATCCGGAGCGAAATTTTTTTCTTGGGTGAAAAGAGTTTTTTTTTAGAACGCTCTCCAAGACCATCTTTCACAACAAAAACACCTCCAATATTCTTTTTGAACATTACAATATGTTTTTCTATACCATTTGGTTAAAAGTTTCCTTATTAAGTAAGAGTTCTTGAGTTCAAGTCTCTCCTTTTGTGATTTTTTTTGAAAAAGTTCATGCTCAAATTGTAAAGTGAATCACTATAAGTAGATTTAATATTTTATTTTAGAGTTATTTATTTTGCATGCAGTTTTTCTTTTATAAATTAATTGTAAAAGTGATCCCCACTTCTCTTTACAAAAGTGAGTCACTTCATAAAGCAACTTACACTACCACATGGTCCTTTGGTTACCGTTTATGTCTTTTTTTTAAATGGCATAACTTTCACATCCGAAGTCCGTTTTTAATCTTGTTTTTTCTAAAACCTCATATTTTTTCAAGATCTTTCCATCAGTTCATCAATTTCAGTTTTTAAATCCATATTGTCTACATATTTATTATGGCTTCTTTTATTAATATTTTGCTTACTAGCACCAACTATTTCCAATGGAAATCTCATATGGAGGATTTATTAAGAAGTAAATGCTTGTACCATACTACCTTGGGAAAGGAAAAAGAACCCAATGATGCTGATAAGAAATTCAAATGGACTAATAGGAGTGATGAAGCACGTGGACTAATCAGAATGTTTGTCTCTCTTGATTTAAGGTTCCACCTTAAAGAAATTGATGACCCCTATGAAGCTTGGGAAAATATTGAATCTGTTTTCGGTAAAATCAATATTGTTCGAGAAAAATAGTTCGAAAATCACGTACTAACTTTAAATCCAAGTGATTTTTCTTCCATTGGAGACTATCTATCTAAGTTTAAAACATTTAGAATTTTATGTGAAAAATGTGAGATAAAGATGGATGACGAGCATTGCATCTATCTTATTATCTCTAAGCTAGGTAGTGGATATTCTGTGTTTGTATCTACCTTTTATGCCATGAGAGAGGCTCTAGGGTCAACTTATAAAAAAAATCACTCTTGAGTCCTTTGGTGTTTCTTTGATTAGAGAGGAAGATAATCTTGTACAACTTGGAGTGATCAACACTACAGGTACCTCCAACAAATCCTTAGTTTCCTAGTAGAAAGATAAATCTAGGAATCCCAAGAAACAACATCCTCAATACAACAACAAGAAGCATAAGAGTCCCAAACCCACTCAAACAACTTTATCTCCTGATGGTTACAAAGGAGAAAAATATAAAAATAACAAGACTCGCAGACATTGCAACTTTTGTGATAAATATGGTCATGATGAATCATAATTTTTCAAGAAGATGGAAACTTTAGAATCAGCGATGAAGAAGCACGACATCAATATTGATTCTACTTCTTCTTCTTCTTCTCATGGACATGCACTTTCTGCTTCTGGTTTCTCCTTAAATACAACTTCTTCTTCTTCTTCTGATGAGTGGCTTATTGATTCTGGAGCATCTTATCATATGGCTAAGGATAGAGACATATTTTCTTCTCTAAATCAATGTAACACCAATAAAATATTTGTTGGTTATGATATATCTCTTAGTGTTGAAGGATATGGACTAGTTCAAGTATAAAATGGTCATTTAAATGATGTATTATGTGTTCCAAGTCTTTCTTGTAACCTTCTATCAGTATATCAAATCACTCAGTCAGGTGAAGGTAAAACCGTAGAGATTTCACCTGACCAAGTTGTAATCCAGGATCTAAAAGATCCTAAGAATCTTCTTGCAACTGGAATTGTTGATGATATTACCAGTTTGTACAAATTTGACAACTTTGGGTCATCATATTTTTCAATTTTTTTTGCTCATAGCGATGACTTGAGAAAACTTTGGCATGAGCGGTTTGGTCATCTAAACTATTTCTCATTGTAACAACTATATAATCAACATATGGTGATTGCTATTCCTCATGTTTCATGCAGTGATGGTGTTTGTGTCGATTTTTTTCTCGACAAACATCATCGGGACAATTTTGACAAACGTGCCTCTTGGCATGCTTCGGGCCCTTAGCAGCTTGTTCACAGTGATTTTTGTTGTCCACTTTCTTCTCCTTATTTTTCTGGGTGCAAATATTTCTTAACTTTCATTGATGACTTTTCCAGACCTACTTGGGTTTACTTCTTAAAACGTAAGAGCGAAGTTTTTGACAAGTTTTTGGCCTACAAGGCCCTTGTAGAAAAGAAATATGGACATCAAATTCAAAAGTTAAGAACGAATAATGGAAGTGAATATGAGAAAAATAATTTTACAAGTTACTGCACTACATAGGGCATACAAATGAAACACATTGTTCCATATACACCACACCACAACAAAATGGTGTTGTTGAGAGAAAGAACTGCACTTTAAAAGAAATGGCTAATTGTATGATCCAATTTAAGGGATTAAGTCTAAAGTATTGGGCAAAAGAAATCAACTGTGAAAACTACATAGTAAATCACATTCCCACAAATGCTCTTAAAAATGTAACACTGGAAGAGGCTTGGACTAAAATTAAACCAGATGTATGTCACTTCTGTGTATTTGGTAGTATAGCATGGGATCACATTCCTGATGAGAAAAGGAAAGCACTGGAACCTAAAAGTGAGAAGTGTATATTTGTTGGTTATTCTGAAGATGTCAAAGGTTATAGACTTATTCAACCACAATGTAATGAAATTATTATTAGAAGAGATTTTAAATGTGATGAAAATCTCTTGGCATGCGAGCGTAATTCGACGATTATGCCTTCTTTGGCCTGCGAGCCATCTTTGACATTTGTGCCTTCGTCTATTCCTATTCTAGTTTCTTCTTCAAGTGATGGAAGTGAGGATGAAAATCCAGCTCCACCTGCTCACCTTCTTCCAGCTAAGTCTTTTGAACCTGAACCAACATGAGTTTCACCACTTCCTAGATGGGTTTATTCAACATGGGAAGAAGTTGGTGGTATTGTCGGTGATCCTTCAGATCAATGTTAAACACATTCACAATTACAACAAGCCTCTTCTCTTTTGGCTCAAGTTTCAGAGACTCATGATCCAGAGACATTTGCAGAAGCTTCAGGTCATCCAGATTTGGATACAAAAATTAATGAAGAGTATCGTTCCTTAATGGAAAAAAATACTTGGGATATTGTACCTCTTCCAAAAGGAAGAAAAAATGTCAAATGTAAATGGGTCTAAATAACTAAGTATGCATCAGATGGAAGTGTTGAAACAAACAAGGCTCGGTTAGTTGCCAAAGGATTTTCCCAAGTTGAAGGAATTGACTATAATGAAACCTTTTCCCCTGTAGCCAAAATGAATTCCATCTGCCTTGTTCTTTCCCTTGCTCCCTCACATAAATGGGAAGTCCATCAAATGGATGTTAAATCTGCCTTCTTGCACAGACATTTGCAAGAAGAAATATACATGGAAAAACCTTTTGGCTATGTCTAAAACAAGTCTAGCCTTGTCTGTCTCCTTAAGAAATCTCGTTATGGTCTTAAGCAAGATCCCCGATCTTGGTATGCCAAAATGGACAACTTTCTTATTCACACTGAATTCTGTAGATACCATTCTAATCCTAATGTCTATACCAATAAATTAGGAAGCCATCTTATAATCCTTGTCCTTTAGGTTGATGACCTTATCCTTACTGGTAGCGACTCAAAACTATTAAACCATGTGACAACCAACCTTAAGAAGAAATTTGAAATGACAGACTTAGGTTTTTTGCACAATTTCCTTAGTCTCCAAGTTTTGCAAACCAATGAAGGATTTTTTCTTTCCCAGTCTAAGTATGCTTGTGACCTTCGTCATCGCTTTCACATCGACGATTGTAAACCATCCCCTTCTCCCTTCCAATCTAGATTCAAGATTACTGCCACCTGTACTTCTCCCGAATTTGATGCCACCCTGTACCGTGAGTTAATTGGTAGCCTCTTATACTTGACTCATACCCGTCCAAATCTTTCCTTTGTTGTTGGTATTGTTGTTGATTATATGAAAAATTTGATCTATGTTAGGAGTTCAGGAAGTTGTCACTAAGGGAGGATAGGATATAATGCCTCCTTCCTTCTCCTATTGTGTCACAATTGTAAATCCTTCAATCCTATCCCAAGTTTTTCTTAAGGGGGGATGTTAGGATATTTAGACACTTAGGAGTTAGTTAAGATCTACTTGGTATAATGCATGGTTAGGTAAAAGTGTGTTTCTTAGTGAGTTTATTTAGTATTCATTAGTATGCATCAGTATGCATTTGCAGTTAGAAAAATTGATGGTCACAATATGTTCCTGACATAGAGTGATCTGACGATTCATAATCTCATCGATATTAACGACCATTGATCTGTGGCTTAACACTCGATTGGTCCATGATCTCTATTTAAAGAGCATGGAGGGTCATTTATCGATGATCGATTGTGAGAAATTCTCTTGTAAAATATCTCTGTAATCTTTTCCTTTTGCATTAATAAACTGCTACAACTAGTCGCATTTGTTGGGGTCGTGGATGTTTCCCCGTAGGGGTTTTACCATGTCAAAACATCGATGTGTTGATCTTTGATTTGGTTCTGTGAGTGGTTACTGAAGGTGTTCGTTCTCTATTGTAATACATGTGTTGTCGAAGACCTTATGACTCACTATTACAATAATTATTGCAATTGTCAATTCACCTCATTTTCTTCCAACAATGATTGATGATACAATCCCATTTTAGGTAATAGAGATATCTTTGGCAATTAAAATTGGTCCTCAATCTTCCTCTTTGGTAGTATCCCTTTGGTTTTTTGAAATACTTCCTTGTATTTTTCCACTCTATTCCTTATTACAAGCTTCTAAGGATGACTTGACCTCCAATTTGTCTTCATTCTATTGATTCTCTTTCAAGAACAACAATACAAACTTGTGAGAATTGAAAATGAAATTCCACCCATATTTTACCTAGTAGAACTAGTTTTCCTTGTATTTGAAGACAACATCTCATAGGTACCTTTATGGGCTCCCAAGTACTACCTCACATACATCAAATGATATTGCATCCAAAACTATTCCATTAATGTAATTACCTTCAATAAACAAAAATCTGATCTTTCACTCCCTGGTAACTCTCAATTCCATATCTAGACTTACCCATATCTAGACTTACCTATCCCAAAGGATAAGGTCAAGGTTGGTCGTGCATGGTTTTGGCATGAGTTGTCCTGAATCCCCTAGAAAAGGCATACATAGTGATGGAGCCCCTTGTAAAGGGAAGACATGGTTCCAACGCACCTGTAGATGGCGTGGGAATTCATGTGGTGAGGTTTGCAAAGCTTTGTAATGTTTTGATCAATCAATCACATCATCATAGAGAAAATCATAAAAGAAAATATTTTAAATTAGAACTGTTATTGTTTTAAGAAAATAATTGATAAAAATAAGAGCTCTTCAAAATATTCCAATTACAATTTTTATACTCTATTATAACTAGCCCAGCCACTTAACCCCTGGTTGATGAATGCCAAGAGGTGATGACAACCCGCCAAAACATCCCATCTTGGTGTTCGTCATATTTCACAATAATAATTAATGGAAGCTTAATGTTTTTCTATCCTTAAATCTCACACCCACATTGCAATGTTGTATATTTTTAATTAAAAGATTCACTAATTTGAATGTTTTCAATAGGTATAAACCTTTAAAATAATTAAATAATATATTTTTTTGCAATTTCATGCATTAAAAAGTAAAATCTCACTGTTTATTATGAATAACGGAAAGATCTATAATGTCTTGGATTCTCAATGTCCACCAGCTCTAGTGGCGCTTCTATCTCCATCTCATTTGGTAACAATTTGAAGAAAGTTATCTCTATCTCATTTGGTAACAATTTGAAGAAAGTCAGAGAAATACGAGATTGTCTTCCTTTAACAATCACATGGTGTTTTCCATTGCGAATCCCATTGTTACTCCATGCCTTCAAACACTTTCTCAAAGATATTTTCAGATAAATATGCCAACTCAAGTTAGTAAATATTTGCAATTAAGAACAAACTATTTATGAGGGCCAAATTTCTCATTATAGGAGAGATATGTTGCAATACAACTCACATGGGTTTTGAGGCTAATCATAGAATTATGCCACTGTAAAGATTACGTGCTGAAATTTTCATCATAAGAGAGATATGCCGCTATACAACCTATTGGAATAATGCTTACAATATAAATGGTTAGAAATTGCTTTGGATTTGTTGGAGGTTGTTGAGAGATTCTCTCAACCTCTCTCTCTATGTTTAGAATAAGTTGGATCTGAATCCAACTATATAACTGTGTTGTAATTGTGCAGAAATGTAATGCAATATAAATTATTATTTGTATGTATAATCATGTACTATGGCTTCTCTCTCTAATTTTATCTTGGTATCAGAGCAAGTTGTTCTCGCTTAACTCCCTTGTGGGATGGCCAGGAAAATGTGAGAGCAAAGAAAGCTAATTAGTAGAGTGTATGTTGTGAGTTCATTTATGTCTTGAATAATTTTCTACGTGAACGTTTGCTTGAGTGTGAGTATTTATGTGTAAAGGAGACTCTCTCCTTATGAATAAAGATCTAATGCATGAAGAGACTGTCGTTGGAGTGAGATCTGCTACAAAGGGTGTCGTCAAATATTGTTGGAAATTCCAAAAGACACATCGTGATATATCATTCCTCATCTCGACGATTGAGAGGAACTGGACGTAGTAGAGAGGAGCCACTGATGGGCCATATTTAAACTCATTGCCAAATAGAAAAATCAAGAGGAATCCATTTTTTTGAAGATGCATTGAAATTCCATCGTGCGCTAAAGAGAAAGTTATTTGAAATTTTGAGTATAGTTAGTAATTGTTGGATAAAGATGCACTCGGGTCCATATTGTTGATGTATGAGTAGTTATATATTTTATAATTATTTTGGTCTGTAAAAATTTATTATGATGCAGAAGAAATTAATTGAATAGAGTAACATAATTTCAATCAGTGGTTCTCAACGTTCTTCGGTACCAAGAGAACATATCATTAATGGATTATGTCTACTTTCTGTCATATGCTGGTGGGACTTGTTGTACTTAGGTGCTTTAATATTGTCAGTTACAGGTTATTCATGTATATATTGTTGTAGATGTGTTTAAATAAGGTCAATTGTATGCTTGACTAATGAAAATATCCAGTAATCAAATTACTATCCTATATAAATGTCAAAATTTGTTCTTCTAGGGAATTTCACAGATGGTAGTGTATCCATAGGATAATTCAGTGTCGAGGCTATACTTTGGGGTAGTCAAGAAGCATCAATCCTGCGAATACGTCAATGATGGTATGAAGTGGTTATACTTTATATGGATCAAGAGGTAGCTTGAAAGTGTGAAGAAGAAAAGAGCAAAAACCAGATATTGCAGAGTGGGTAGAGTTTTTTATGAAGACCAGCGAGAAAAAAAATCAGACCAAGATTTATATTGTAATTAGTATTGCAAGTTTTTTGTAATGTAAACATTAAGGGTGGTTGTTGGAATAATGCTTACAATAGAATTGGTTAGCAATTGATTTAGATTTGTTGAAGGTTGTTGAGAGATTCTCTCAACCTCTCTCTTTATGTTTAGAATAAATTGGATCTGATTCCAACTATATAATTATGGTGTAATTGTGCAAAAAAAAACAATATAATAGAAATTATTATTTATATATATAATTATGTACTATGGTTTCTCTCTAATTTTATCTCAACCCACATCCGACCCAAAATGACTATTACAGAGTTATGTCTCTAATACGGGTACAATCCGCTTTATTTAGAATGTTATTTGGAGGTCAAAATGTCATTATAGGACGATGTCAATCTAAATAATAGAATATAAATACAATTCTTTTATTTAAAAAAAATTAAACCAGCTAGAAATACTTAATATAAAAAAGAAAAAAATAGAGATATAAACAATTTTATTTAAAGATAGAGGTATATGATATTTTATTTAGAATAAAATATAAGTAAGAATAAAATAACATTCCAGCATGTTATTAAAAGAAAAAATACCAACATACGTCATTTCCATTGCTTTTTATAGTTTCAAATTTTTATATTCTAGATAAGTTTTTGATAAAAAAAAACACTTTTTATAATTTTAAAGTTTTATTTGGAGGGGGTTTTATTAGATAAATTATAATATAATTTATTATAATTTATCTAATAAAGCCCCTCCTCCTACCCTTTATAGGCTTTATTAGATAAATTATAATATAATTTATCTAATAAAACCTAATAAAGCAGCCCCTCCCACCCTCTATATAGAGGGTGGGAGGAGGGGCTTTATTAGATAAATTATAATATAATTTATCTAATAAAGCCGCCCCTCCCACCCTCTATATAGAGGGTGGGAGGGGCTTTATTAGATAAATTATAATATAATTCACCCTCTATATAGAGGGTGGGAGGGGCTTTATTAGATAAATTATAATATAATTTATCTAATAAAACCGCCCCTCCCACCCTCGGGCTTTATTAGATAAATTATAATATAATTTATCTAATAAAGCT
>ML846285.1:9210-57316 GCA_009831015.1 Picea engelmannii
AATGGAGTTAATAGAGATGGAACAAGTACATATTTACCTCTAATAGAAGATGAAGAATCTATGAGCTTCGTCGTTTAACCAATGACCTTCTCATTTTTCTCTGTATCCAATCATTGTATTTTATTTGGTAAGGGTTATGGACGTATCCAAGAAAAGGATTTCTCTATGTCGAACAGGATGATCCATATTATTTTTAGAATTAAATGAAGGTAGATATGTAACCATGAAATATACAAATATATTGCAATAAACACAGAGTTACAATAATGCAATTTTTTTATTAATCAAAGAATGTACAAAAATTGTAAAATTACAGAGTGAATGACTTGCTAGAATGGTGGAAGCTTATCTCTAAGAAGACATGTGATGGATACACTCATTTGAAAGAATATCAAGATGATGTTTAAAATAAATCTCTAGAGGCCTTTTTAACATAAAGAAAATCCAAAACCATAACCCTGGAAGATGAAATGTGAAAAGGTTTGTGAGCCTCGATGGGGGTAGTTAGTATGTTAACTTCCCAAGGGTGTAACTTTTGCATATGATCTCTTTTTGGGGTGCACGATAGCTTGTTGGAAAGGTCTATCCAAGGAATACACATTTTTCCATCACACTTAGTATAAATCCTAGAGCGTGACTATTGTGGGCCCAAAAAACATTGTTTAGGGCCTCAAAACGACCCCAAAAGTTTGGGATCTGAAAAGCTATAGAAATAATGCTAAGGTGGAAACCCCTACTTTGAGCCAGTGGAATAGGTGGGTGGCCACTAATTTCCACCTGGATCAATCCTCCCCCCTTAGGAGTAAATGGTATCCATTGTGTCAAGTCCTCGAGGAATATTTCGTTGAATTTGAACCTTGGTGAGATGATTTCCTTGTTGAAGAAGTTGTCTTTCTTAGCTTGTCAAAGGCTATTATGAACCTATTATTGCAGGGGTTGGATCCTTTTAACCAATCTGGGTACATGATTTTCCTTATTGTGGGAGGACTTTGTTGGTGAATATGTAGCATGAAGAACATGAAGGGATTTATCATAACTTGGTTTGACTGAGCAATGTTGAGGCACCCCTGTAGATGAAATAGGAATATCTTGGTGCTCTTCTACAATCTTGTTGATCTGCTTCTATTGGATAGAAGGGTCTTGGTCTGAGGCTCCAGTGGTTGCAGCGTCCTTCATTTTTTACCATATTATGAGGAGGATAAACTTTGTGGTATGATATATTACTTTGCGAAACTATTTTGTCAGGACAATAGTCAAAACTACCTCTGTTATACTCTAGAGATGACCCCCCGTAGTAACAATGACACTATGGGGTTGAGACTCATAAATAGCATGACACTTCCACATATATGGTTGGCATAACATAAAATTACATACTTTCAGTGGGGAAACATGACATAGTACCTCATCCTTTAAGGGATTGATGTTGTATGACATGAAACACTACTGGTTGACATTAAGATCTCATCCCCAGTGAAGCCATCCGATGTTGTATGGATGTGGGTCTGGTGTTATCGGTAAAACCAACTGCTTGACAACCTATGTTGAGATGAGCTTCTTCTGGATTTCTATATCAACAATGAAATGTAGCGGGGTCCACTTCACCCACATCTGTGAATGGAAAAGGCACTCCCCTTCCTGAGGATCCTTTGGTTCTTCTGGTTGGATTGTTGCGGTCGCAACAGTAGTAGTGGGTTATGCATCAATTCTATGTATCCTTTTATTGTTTTCTGAATAAGAGTATGATTCAGGGATATTTTGGAAGTCACACCACTTCCCAGTGTCCTTCTTTGTCTTCCCATTACCTTTTTTTTCCCATGTCTTGGAATGGTTTTCTTGAGATTGATTTCTCTATCAGTTAGGGTTGTCTTTACCATACTTTTTTTATTATGGATTTGCAGACCCAAATTCCTGCTTGTTTTGTTGTTTAAATTTATGCCCGATTTTGACAACATATCTATAAGCGACTCCCAATGATGAGATGTCCATAAACTCCATTTCATTTTTTGCGTACCTGTGTAGAGCTCTGTTGTATTTCATAACCAAATCCCGCTCAGAGTCTTTGATATCCATATTTTTGTGCAAGGTATGGAAGGTAATTGTGAACTCCAACACTTTTTGGTCCTTCTTTTGATGCGGCATGGTCCATCTCATGTACTGGTCATCATAGTTTCCCATGGGGTAATATTTCTCCTTGACCACATCCATAAAAAAATTCCAAGTGGGATCGACCCCAAATATTCTAGACTCCTCTATGGAATTTTTCTTCGAGTAATTTTCCCACCAATGTTTGACATGGGGGAGATAAATAACCTTCTAGAAAATTTAACCATTTTTCCAAAGCATCTGCATTGATATGACCTTAAAAAATGGGAATATCAAAATTAACTTGTACCTTGAATGGAGTAGCATCTCCAAAGATACTTCTTGGTGATGACGCACCTGTTATTGTTGGCAATCGTTGAAGGATTTGGGAAAAATTCTCCAACATCGCGTTCCTCTATTACACGAGGGCTTCTGCGAGCAACAACTTGATGTGATCTTTTTCTACCATGTCTCTCAGTTATTCCACCATGGGAGGCTTCTTGGGCTCGTGAGAGTGGTTTTACTCAAGAGAAACTATCGAAACCCAACTCTCTATACCCTAACCTCATCGGGGACATGCACTAAGAAACGACAAGGAGTAGCCTTCTCTGATACCACTGATCCAGACTATTTTGAGAAAGAAATGAAGGCAGATATATAACCATGAAATATGTATAGATATTGAAATAAACAGATAGATAAAGTAATGCACAATTTTTATTAATGAGAGAATGTACAAAAACTGTAAAATTACAGAGTGAATGACTTGGTAGAATGGTGGAATATTTTCTCTGAGAAGAAATGTGATGGCTATGCTCAATTGAAAGAATATGAATATGATGTTTACAATAAGTCTCTAGAGGCCTTTTTAACACAAAACAAATCCAAAACTCTAATCCCGGAAGATGAAACACCAAAAGGTTTGCGGGCCCCGATGGGGGTAGTTGGTATGTCAACTTCCCAAGGGTGTAAATTTTTCATACGTTCTCCATTTGGGGTTCACGATAGCTCCTTAGAAAGGTATATACAAGGAATACACATTTTGTTTTTACACTCTAGCTAAAGCTTACAGTTGGACTGTGGCGGGCCCAAAAAACATTGTTTAGGGCCTCAAAATGGCCCTAGAAGTTTAGGACCTGAATGTTGGATTACTAAGAGGGGGGGTGAATCATTAATAGAGAGATTCAATTATTTTCTAACCACAATATGAAAGTGTTATATCAATGTAGCATTATAATCCAATGATTGTAGAGTAAATAAACAATGAACAAATGAGCAATCATACACATACATAATACACCAATGTTTTTACATGGAAACACAAAGCGGGAGAAAACCACAGAATGATTTTTTCTTATATGTATTTAATAATTACATTCATTGGAAGCATAAACTTCCTTTGTTTTCCAGCTGTGGCTAGAAGGAGTCTCCAACCCCCTAGTTTCTCATGCTACAACCCAAGGGAAGCTCCAACTCCCCAATTCTCTTGCTACAACCAGAAGGAGGCAACAATCCCCTATGTTCTTCGGATACAAACAAAATGTGGCTACAACCACTTGTCCTTGCCCCGTCCAATCGCACTAACACAGAAGTAGAATGATGGAACCATTGTCACACTATCACTGTGAGATATACCACTATACAATTGTATCAATCTGTACCACTAACCTGCAACCAACCTATACTATTGCCCTTCAATCAACTTGTACCTAAACTGGGAATGTATCAAACAAATACAATAGGTGCATGCCCTGTAGTTCTGTAGCACACATATGGACGTTCTCTATCTATTATTAAGCCTGCGTATGTACGTGACCAAACTGTTATGCAACCTGTGTATGCCTTCTAAAAAGTAGGGTTTTCTTTCTTCAAAAAACTTTTAACCCTCTGTAACTTCTGTCACATAGATCTGTAACCTATCACTGTGTCCAGACTGTATTTGTACCTTGTGGATGCATCCTTATACATAACCTTTACCCAAAAACTCTATAACCTTTACATATGCTCAATGAAAGGAGGTGCATGCAGGAGATGGACACTCAGGGGAATGTTCCCTCCTGAGTATAGGGTGTCAACCTACAAAGGATATAAATAAGGCTCTGCTTGGTTGAGGATGCAAAACTATTGAGGTAAACAGTTTATAACGTAAAAGCAAGAACTGGCAATAGGCTCAATATTACAAGCAAGGGCATGAGATACAATCACAACTTAACGCCAAAAAATGTCATTTTTCGTAACCTTAGTCTACTTGGTTGGAAAAAGGGATAAACTTGCACAAAATAGACGTCCTTTCAAATCCAATTTACGAGTGTGAAAGAGACAAGTTCACTTGGAAATCTTTTCTCTTTTTGAAAACAAGTCGGAAAAGAGATTAAATAAAACTCGCTTGGCAGTCCTCTAGGTATAAGTCAGCATGTTTATGAGTGAGAAATGAGGTCCAACATAAAATCATGTATTAGCTGTAAGGGACTCTCGGTCCTACAAAAAAAAAATCTGCATGGGCACCAAATAAGGTAGAGGATCTAACTAGGGTACCCATGTTTGGTAAGTCTCTACCATTTGATAACGACACTTCTAGTAATATACAGAGGTTTCGTATCATTATAAAATGGATTCATACCTAAGGCATATGACTAATAGTCATAAAAATATGCAAGTGTGCATGATGGAATGGATACCTATCCTATATGTTGGGTAGTGAAAATACATGTCCAAAGTTACGAACGGGTGACATAACACTAAAAACCACAAGAATCCCTGGATAAAATTACAAAACCCAACTCAATCCACTATCGTATTAGTCCATTAGGAGAAAATATTATGCGAAACTATGCAAAGTGGGTAAAAATTTGCTATAAATAGTTAAAAAAAAAAACAAATTTACTATACCATTTGTATTTTTTACCCAAATAGTGGATTTTGGACCAAATTTCCTCTGACCTTCAACTGGTGATTGTGGGAGATACGAGTGATGGAATCAATGACCGTCTGGACTAGGTAATTCCTCTTCCTCTCCTCTTTCTTTTCAGTGGATTAAATTTTGTATTTAGGGTCCATTTTTTAAGTTATTTAGGGTGCAAATTAGAATTTTAGGTATACGTGGGCTACTGTTCATCAGGTCGCATATACGCATGATTATATGTGGTTGTCTAAAAGACAACCATCGTATACTCATTCCTATATGCGACTGTGAACACTGCAGCCCACGTATATGTCCATAAACATTGTTTTTTAGTGATTGCTAACTCAAAAAATGAATTTTATCTTGTGGGATGGTGCTAGAGTGGAGGGAAAGGGAACATGAGGAGGTAGATGTTGTTGTGGAAAGAGATCTAGGGGCCCAAATGGCCTTTAAAATATGTGGGTTGTATAATTTTTGGGCTCTCAAAGGGATGAGGGCCCAAGTGTTATTGCTACAGTTTCTCCTGGATTACTGGGATCCAGATAGTGAGAGATTCAACCTTGATGGGAAATCATTAAGAATTTAATTCGAGTAAATTTGTTTCTTGATGAGGTTTTCACGTCAGGGTGAGGTGGTCAACCTCAAATCTCGGGGAGCTAGGAGCGGTATGGAAATAGAGGAATACATAGACGCTCATTGCATTGCAGGGACCGAGAAGGTCAGGAGTCAACTCCCCATTTGAGCAATAAACAATCTAAGCCTCAAGATTGTTGTCTTATTTTTGACACAGATCACAGGATTGGCATCATTTCACTAGAAATCGAGGCTTCTTATGTTCTACTCGGTAGAGTGCTTGAGACCCATGGTGTATGACTTGTGCACCTCACTACTGGATAACATGAAGAGCCCATTGACATAATGCAAATAGGTTAGTAAGAGGAACTTCAATTTCGCTTATATCTTGTGTATCCTTTTCTTTGAGCGGGTTCCAGGTTTGGGACCTAGAGTTGAGATAATTTTGTGTGGACCTCGTGATCTAGCCATGGCATGGTGGACCAATGTGATGAGATGACAGGGGGAGGTAGGATGCCCACGCCCTACAGCGATGACTTCTTCTACTGGTGGAGATGAAAGTTCATAGCTCTGGATGACTACCCTTACGTGGTGATAGACTTCAGAGGAGACCCTAACATACCATTACCACCAGAGACCACCTATAGAGACATAGGTATGTCAAAGTGTTTTAAATATTTCATTTTTATTTTTATTTTTGTATAGGAAAACAAAAATATTTTTGGATGATGTTTAATTACTAATTAGACATGTATGTGACGCAATCGTAGGTCCACGACAGTCGGACGGACTTCCACAACATTTTTGGAGGCACCAGGGAGATGAGGTAGTAGAAGGGGATGCAGAGAGAGTCCTTCAAAACATGTAGGGAAACTTGTCTTGTTTGACACAAAGGATTCTGATGGTTCAGGTGGAGGATCTGTCAGAGGACATGTAGAAAAAGGTGGTAGGCGTGCCTAATTCTTGGATGCGACTCTTTCGGTGTCTCACAAACATCGTATTTTTCTATCATGACACTCATTTGGAACCACAGGAATAGATGTCATGACTTTTGTATGATCTACTGTATATGTATATTGAGGGTGTTAGCCCCAATTTTGTACTATAAACATCATATTTTTTTAAATATATATAAAAACATGGTTCTTTAGCTTTACTTATGTTACAATGTGTACATTGATGAGAATGTATTCTTTTCTTTTGTTATGTGACAAATGCCAATCTAAAACGAAAATAGCATATGCATCAGATACATAATTAGAGCTTTTAGGTATGTGATGATAAGTAATAAAATCAACTTGTCATTCCAAAAGTCGTACCCATAGGTATCGTTAGAGTAACGTAGGGTCACGCACACTGTAATTGTCATTCAACTGACATACTACTAATTGGGAGTCCAGGAGAACCTCTAACAAGTGAATTCCCTACAAAATGGCATCGCATAATTTTTTTATCACGACGCTATATTCATACACATTATTCATGGATGGCCCTAGGCATACACCACCTGAAGACACCAATAGACCCTCGAGTGAGTAAACAACCCAAGCAGTAGAAGCCAAGTTCCATGCATGATGACTAGCCCCATATATGAATCCTAAGTAGATCAAAGACTCCATTGACATCTGCCAACCAAGGGAAAACTCGATAAGCAAGTTGAAGATAAAAAAGAAAGGGAAAAGATATATACACTAAATTACATTAGTATACAAAGAGTTACGCCCAATATTGGGGCTCAAGTGTAATATATTTTCAAGTAGATCCCATTCGTAGGCTCAGCCAACATGTTCCCTTCATAATCTTTTAATTCATTGATCTAGGAGGCTCCCCAGGTCTAGAAAATGCTCAAAAATGAAAGTTCTCATAATTGAATGAAACCAATTCCATTGTGACCGACTCATCGCACTTATTTTGGCCATATATTTACTTTCTCAAATGAAATTTTTATGCGAGATTTATCGCACTCTTACCGTTTTCTTAAATAAGTAAAAAGTCAACAGGCAAAAAGTCAATGATGGCGTTAGCATGACATCACCATGCTGACGTAGCATTGATACATGTAGCAGCACAATAGTAGTTGATTGGGCACATGGAAGATCCACTCAGAAGTTGACAAGTGGTATTCAGGCAAGCAAATGAAGAGGTGCCACGTGGCCCAGACATGGGCTACCATGTGGCACCCTATCATTGGATGGCAGTTTAAAATGTTTTTGGGGTTCACGGGTTTCGATCCCATGACCTATGATTGAGCAAAAAGTCTTGTAATAGGACCAATGGCCAATGTGCAAGACCTTATGTTGTGGTTTAAAACCCACTATAGTTAAAGGAATGTGTATGGTTTATAATGGCGAAAAGGGGGTTGGGGCTAAGCCCCAGCCCGAGGTTTCTTCTTGTGGCATATAACTAGGGCGCAGGCGTGTTAGCCTAACCGATAGGCCATCAATAAAGGGGCACATTTTGTTATCACCCTACACCATATGCTACAGAGATGAAACCTGGGGTTAGGTGTGATATGAGGGGCGCGGTCCCATTACATAGTAACACATGACCAAAGTTTGAGGGCTAGGGGCCAACACACAGCCCAAAGGCTTGGATATTGGCCACCTTTTCACCATATGACCTATATTTTCACACGCACCCAGCCCTATTGGGATTATTTTTATTTTTTATGCACAATTGGGGTTTTTTCCATATAGTTTGGCCTAGATTGGGCATTTTTTAGGATATTTTGGCCATTTGAAGGGGGATTTGATCCCAAAAAGTGGTATAATTCTTGTGGTAAGTTGGGCTTCCTCATCTGAGCCTAAAAAATATATAAACCATGCTTATTGATATTGAGAGGGTACTTTGTATGCAGGGAATGTGAAAAAGAGTTGGAGTTTTGAGCCCATTTTCTCATGAATTGAGGGGAATTTTGTCATGTTTTGATAGGAGTTTATTGAGGCATGTGTGCATCTGCACAAGGAGGTCTTGTACAACAGATCATAAGCCTTTTGTAAAAACAAAGAGCCATTTTAAAGAGAACTTGATCATTTGAAGAGAAATAAAGAGGTCTGCCACTTGGAAGCGGGCCCGGAGACGTAGCCAGAGATTGGTGAACTCCGTTAACAAGTTCTTGTGTCTACTTTTATTTCTTGTTTTTTTGTTATCTTATCTTATTTTCAACATGGTATATGATGATTGAACTCTTTATTCATTTATAAGCATCAAGTAAAATGTCATAATTGTTATTCAGCAACAATTGGTAGAATTTTATGTATTTCACATTCTTATTGATGTGATGCATAAAGTACATAAATTTAACTTGCAATTTTGTCAGTAAAACCTCTCATTTTTTTATCAAGTTTATGGTATCAGAGCATTTGGTTTTGAAGGTTTGACATGAATTGTAAGCATTGGATGCTCACCAGAGCTAAACTCAAGTGAGGAGAAGGCCAACTTAAGGATTTTAATCCAGAGATTCAAAGGAGACCTCATAAACAAGAGATGTATTCACCGAGGAAGCTAGGTCGTTATTCTTTTGAGGATGATTTCTTGGAGTTTTTTCAATTGATGAAATCCATGGTAGAGCAAATTTACCATGAAAGAGGACAATGAATAAATCCAAAGGTTGAAGACGGTGAATCTTCCGAAAGAGGAGAAGGAGCAGTTGGAGGTGGTGGACCTTTAGAACCTTTTTCCCCTTCATCCTTGTCACCTACAAGTGAAGCAAGTGTACATTCCTCCAAGGATAAGCAACCTAAAAAAAACTCATCAATCTTCTAATATGCCTTTATTAAAGCTTGATGTAAAGTTTAATTTACCCAGTTATGATGGTGAATTAGATGTAGAAAAGCTAGATAATTGGGTTAGATAGCTTGAAGTCTATTGCAGGATACAAAGGATTTTTGATGATGAAACAAATATCCAACTTGCAAGTCTCAAATTGGGAGGCACGACTCTCATATGGTGGGAAATCAAAACTAAATATGATCTCAAGAAAAATGGTAAAACAATCTCTTCCTAGAATGATTTTATCACTGCATTGAAGAAACAATTTTATCCATTAGCATACATGCAACAAGAAATGATGAATTGGAAAAGTTTAAGGCAAGCTAAGAATCAAAGTGTAAAAGATTATACTCAAACATTTCGTAAGAAAGCATTAAATTTGGGTATTCCTTTATATACACAAGAGACACTACTAAAATATATTGGTGGTTTACATTCTTATCTCAAGCACACTATCCTTATGTTAAATCCTTCTAACTTTGATGAAGTATGTGTACAATACATTCACATTGAATCAATTAAAGGGAATGTTGGTGATAGTGTTTCTATAGATATTTGGAAAGGAAAGGATTCAAGGAAAAGAAGAGAGAAAGAGAAGAAGACAACCACAGAAAGAAAGGAGACACCCACTCGCAAGCATTGCAAGAAGGTAGGCCATGATGAAGATCATTATTGGATCTTACAAACTGAGTTGAAGCCAAATAAGTATGTCAATCAAGGGAGAAGGAATACCACAACTGCAACAGTTCAAGTGGATCTGGGATCAGACTCTGATGATGAGACAAAAATTGTAGCTATGGGAATCTGAGGTATAAATTATGTTGCAAGAACTAGCTCCTCTAATTCAGATGTAGTAAATGATGAGTGTAAAAGGGGTGAACTTTTCCACATAAGGGTCATGAAAAATAATGTTAAAATTGATACTCTTGTAGACAATGGATCACAAGCCAATTTAATCGGTGAAGAGGTTGTAAATAATTTGGGACTTGAAACTAAGCCACATCCTAAACCATATCCAATGGGATGGATATGTGGTGATAATAATTTGCAAGTAACCAAGCAATGTAAAATTAAGTTTGCAATCACTTCTAATTATGTTGATGAAGTAGAGATTGATATAGTACCACTGGACATATGTGGAATTTTCTTGGGAAGCCCATACCTTTATGATAGAAAATGCATATTCTATAGGGAGGAAAATAAATATTGCTTCAAGAAAGATGGGAAAGAGTACATTGTTCGTGCTCATCGCATAAAAAATGATAAATCTTTTGCAACTACAGGATAGTTGAAAAGAATGGTAAATGAAAGAAAAAGTTTAACACTTATGTCTGTAACAAATCAGGAAGTTAGTGATGCTAAACATGAGATGGTTTAGTATGTTTCTAATAGTCATGAAGTGTCACAATAAGTACAACATGAGGTTTAGCTACATACTTTGGTTACTGTTCCTGTTTAGAAGGGGAAGCATGTTTTTGCATTCTCATTCACATATTCAGTATTTTTGTTTAGTTTTCTACTATTCAGTGGTGTATGGATGCTAAATGAAACAACGAATGTATATGTTTGTGCAATAAAAAGGATGATTACTTTGATAAACAATGTTATCTCATTTTTTATGTTTGTTGTGATTAGTCAAGTGATCATTGTCCCAGCAGAAAGGATGGATGATATAGGACAAGTGGGAAGGCATTACCCTCACTTCTTATTTGAGTAAAACCAGGCTTTTGGTGGTCCAAAAGATTCCAAGTGGGGAGGAATGATCCAGGAGGCTCCTTAGGTATAGAAAATGCTCAAAAATGAAAGTTCTTGGAATTTAATGAAACCAATTCCATTGCATCCGTCTCGTCGCTCTGATTTTGGAAATATATTTACTTTCTCAAATGGACATTGTATGCGAGAGTTATCGCACTATGACCATTTTCCCAAACAGGTAAAAAGTAAATATGTCAACAAGAAAAAAGTCAATGTTGATGTTACCATGACATCACCATGTTGATGTATCATTGAGACATGTGGCATCATAGCAACAGTTCACTAATCATAGGGCAGATCCACTCAGAAGTTGACAAGTGGCATTTAGGCTGGCTAATGAAGAGGTGCCACATGGCCCAGACATGGGTTACCACGTGGCACCCTATCACTGGATGGAAGTTTAAAATACTGTTGGGGTTCATGGGTTTCGAGCCTATGACCTATGATCGAGTGCAAAGTCTTGGAAGAGGACCAATGGCCAATGCACCAAACCTTATGGTGTGGGTTAAACCCCACTTTATTATAGTTAAAGGCATGTGTATGGTTTATAATGGCGAAAAGGGGGTTGGGGCTAAGCCTCAGCCTGAGGTTTATTCGTGTGGCATATAACCAGGGTGTGGGCACATTAGCTTAATCGCTAGACTATCAATAAAGGGTCATGTTTTGTTAGCACCCTCCTCCATATGCTACGGATCTGGAACCTGGGGTTAGGTGCAATATGAGGGGCACGGTCCCATTACATAGCAACATGTGACCAAAGTTTGAGGGCTAGGGGCTAGCATGTAGCCCAAAGAACTAGAGGTTGGCCACCTTTTCACCATATGACCTATATTTACGTGCACACCCAACCCTATTGGGATTATTTTTATTTTTTATGCAAATTTGGGGTTTTTTCCCTATAATTTGGCTGAGATTAGGCATTTTTGAGGATATTTTGGCCATTTGAAGGGGGAATTGATCCCAAAAAGAGGCCATATTCTTGTGGGAAGTTGGGCTTCCTCATATGAACCTAAAATGTATATAAACTAGGCTTATTTATCTTGATAGGGTACTTTGTATGCAGGGAATGTGAAGAAGAGTTGGAGTTTTGAGCCCATTTTCTCATGAATTGAGGGGCATTTTGTCATGTTTTGAGAGGAGTTTATTGAGGCATGTGTGCATCTAAACAAGGAGGTATTGTACAGTATATCAAAAGCCTTTTGTAATAGAAAAGAGCCATTGTAAAGAGAACTTGAGCATTTGAAGAGCAATAAAGAGGTCCTCCATTTGGAAGCGGGCTCAGAGACGTAGCCAAAGATTGGTGAACTCCGTTAAAAAGTTATTGTGTCTACTTATTTTTCTTATTTTGTTGTTATCTTGTCTTATTTGCAGCAGGGTTTATGATGACTGAACTCTTTATTCATTTATGAGCATCAAGTAAAATGTCATAATTGTTATTCTGCAACAATTCGTAGAATTTTATGTATTTCGCATTCTTATCGATACGATGCATAAAGTACATAAAATTAACTTGAAATTTTTTCAGTAAAACCTCTCATTTTTGGATTATTCATAGGCTCCTTTTTCTAAGACACGTTGCATGATATAGGGGTCGTGCCACATGGGTTTGAACTTGCCTGCCCCTAATTGTTCTTTGGCTTGATCATATAAATGGACCAAGTCACCCTCAATGTACAATTGAGGATAGACATACTTATCGTACTAGAGCTTGACACATCTTTTATTCACTTCGATAACTGTAGAGGCGTCTCGACGCTGCTCATCAAGACTCTCTAGGTGCATGAGGTGTTGTTTAAGATCAGAAGTGTCAGGTAGGAGTGCAACTTACAATCTAAGAGAAGGGATTTCACATTCAATAGGTAATATCAAATCCACACCGTGTACTAACAAGAAAGGAGAAAAATCAGTCGCAGTCTTGACCGAGGTTTGGTATGCCCAAACTGTGAGATATAACATGATATGCTAATCAGATTTTCTCTGGCTGACAATTTTCTACAAAATGGTCTTGAGAGACTTGTTCACGACCTCTACCTGTCCAGTTTCTTGAGGGTAGTAAGGGGAAGAATGAACATGCTTAAACCCCAGTTTAGATGCTATTTCTTCCATCATTTAATTCTTAAAGTGACTTCCATGATCAATGAAAATCTCACTTAGGATTCTGAACCTGGCTATAATTTGATTGAATACAAAGAAGGTGTCAGTATTCCTATCAGATTTAACTGTAGGCATGGCTTCAACCCACTTAGTAAAGTAGTCTACGTCCACGATAATGTGTTAATGCCCCCCAGCCGAAGTTGGGTTGTAATCCATAAATTCCAACCCCCACTTGGTGAAGGGACCGACAGTAATAACTGGATGGAGAGGGGTTGGATGCAAGAACATTTTCCAAGTGAACACCTGGCAGGGTTTACACTTCTTGACTACTTCAACGCAATCTTTAAAGATAGACGACCAAAAATAATCGACTCGCAAAATTTTCTGGGATGTAGTAAGCTCGGATAGATGAAGTTGTAGAATAATTCTCGGGGGAGGCAACCAAAGTATTGCCCCAACCTTTAACAGATCTACCATGATCCCAGTTTCAGAGACTAAAAATCCTATAAGATGACATGACCTAACACAAAATATGCATTTATGAGGGTTTAACCAGATGCGATAATGACGACATATTTCAAAGACTATCCAAAGGTGCTTAGGGTGATCCACTCTCTTATGGAAATGAGCAACAAGATCATCAAGAAAGGCTTCAACTATGTGCTTGAGATTATAAAATGCGAAGGTCATAGCACATTGGAAGGTTTCCCCAGTGTTTTTAAGGCTAAAAGGCATCTTCCGGTATGTGAAAGTACCCCAAGGACAAATAAATGTCATCTTATGTTGATCCTGGGGTTTAATCTAAATTTGGTTATACCCTAGAAATTCGTCCATGAAAGAAAAAAAATTGCTTCCTGCACATTCGTCGAGAATCTGATCAATGAAGGGTGTCAGGAAGTTGTATTTAGGATATTCTTTGTTTAGGTCATGAAAATCCATCCTTACATGGATGGTTCCTTGCTTATTATTCACAGGAATGGGATTGGATACCCATTTAGTCAAGGGAACTAGGTAGATAAAGCCAACATTAAGAAGTTTATCTACCTCTGCCTTAAGAGCAGAGGCCTTCCGAGGATTGACAGCTATAATACATTGTCAAACAGTCTTATCATCTAGGTAAGTTTTAATCTCATGTTCGACAATTTGAGGTTCGATTCCTGGCATCTCTTCATATGACCAAATGAATACATCTCGAAATTCCTTGAAGAGTTTGGTGTAGATTGGGATTTCTTCTGGCGAACAATCTGCACGGATATGTACATTTTCAATCTTCTTAGGGATATGAGAGATATCGATCATGAAGGTAGGTGAGATACTCACCATGTTTCCTTTGGCATAAATGTCATGCGTATCAATTGGAACTACGGTGCTACCGACTATCTCTCTCAAAGTAGATCTAAAGTCATCTTGTTCGATTCTAACAAGATCTGGGAGAAAATAAGAGCGATAATGCATATCATCCCAAGGTTTGTCAGAACCATTCATGGCTTCGATGATAGCTTCATCTGAAGACAAAGTATCATCAAGGAAGTCATGTGACCAATATGACAAAGTGTCCCACATGAGCTGCAGGACAGGATCCTCCTCATCCGTCTGTGAGGTAACAGGATCTGGATCAGTTGAAGAGTCAAGAACAACTTGATATGCTATCTTTATTCCTGATAGTAGCATGGCCATTCCAGTATGTGACTGACCTTCACAACATGCATTCGATGAAGGTAGGTTCCAAGGATAGTTAAAATATGAAGTGCAGATAGGAACAGACCTCTCTGACGAAACGAGCCTATTGGACATGGCATAAATATGGTGAACCAGTGCCATGAAGTCAAAGGTACCCATAAGGGATGAATAGATTCTGACACCGATGTTATCATTTTCCAGTTGAGAATTGTTGACCACGGTGATCGACGGTCCAACAGATGCACTGGGGCTAGTATACATAAAGGACAACTGATCAATCATCACGATCTTCCCATCGTGAGGAAAACAAAGAGTACGAAAGATGGATGATACGATTGAAGTCATAGCGTAAGTCAAATTGCATCCTAGTAACAAGTTATAATCGAGGGGTGCATCGACCACCTCAAAATCCACCTCTATTGTCTTCCCACCTAACTGGACCGGAAAGGTAGGAATAATACCATGAGGGTGGAAGAAACAACCATCAAAATAAGTCAACATGGTTGGAGACTGAGAAATATTTGGAGAGTCGAGGGCTTTCCAATAGACTAGGGACATCACACATGTTGCAGATCCTTCATCAACAATAATACACTTGATGGTATACTTCAAGTAACCCACATGGATTTGGAATGCCACATGGTAAGGAAAGCGACGCTTCACATCTGTGATGTAAAAATTGATAACTTTCGAGCCACAAGGATCTAGATCTCCTAACATAGATAAGAAGGCATTCCTCTATAAAGGACACATCTAGAGTACCTCCAGAGCCGACATTACACAAGGGGTTTGATCCAGGTCCTCAACAATAGAGTAATTCTAGGTTTTTCTAGCATTAGGATTATGGGTAGAGCGCTTAAGTACTCCTTTCAGAATATGAGGTGGTGGCTCTGGTTTTTTTATCTCTAAGGGCATATACAGAGGAGAAGGAGACTCTAGACCAAGTAAAATCTGTTGAGAACTGTAATTGCAAGATCAAGTGGCTACATCAAACTCATATTTAACCATATTGATGCATAAACGGTCACTATCTTGTGTTGGTGGGTTTTGACTCCCACTCGCCACATTTCCAGTTTTCGAGGAGCTTGAGGCCATGTGCTGGTAATGTGGAAAAGGATTACTCAGCATAGCGGGCGGTAGAGATAAAAACCTCACAGCCTCCGCAAGTTTGGGGCATAAATGGGTAAGGTGATCGTATGTACAAAGATTACAGGGAAAATTCACCTTCCACCTTTCTTTATTTCCCTCTCCAGCATTATTATTCGTGTTCTCATTATTACCATTTTCCTTGGGTTTACTCTTATTCTTCCCACCCTTACGATTATTCTTACATACTTTCTTATTACTTACTCCTGGTTGTTGGCTACCATTTGGGATAGTGGACGATTGCATGGAGCATACATCCATCGATTGAGTGGGATTAGAGGACACAGACAAATTTGGCCCTCCTGCAGATTGGTTTAGAGACAAGTCTTTCAAATGGATTGTCACCGACTTTGTGGATTTCACATTGACGGAGCCTACAATTCCATCGGCATGCGGCCTGGGCTTTTGTCTACGTTCATATTTTGACCTCGGTGTGTCAAGAGTAATATCATATAACATCCCAGACTGAGAATATATAATATCTAACTATTGGGATTTAAAAATCGCTTCTTCCTCAGAAATAACCCCACATGTAGAAACATCCTTTGAAATATAAGGCATGAGATATTTAAGGAACCACTCTAGCAAGAATTATTGGGGTATATAGGCCTTGATGAACCTCTTCCATGTACGCCACTCCTGGATGTGATCTGAGATATGGGTGGCCGAATACTGATGAAATTTCAACAGAAGTTGGATGCAAGCATCGTAACAAACCGATAGTTGGAAGTGATTGAGGAAGACTAAAACAAACTGATTAAAATTTATATATGCCCCCCTAGGTAGCTCGATATACCATTTCACAGAAACCCCTATGAGGGTGTGTTGAAACAATATTAACTGAATATAATCTTCATTAAGGGAATTCAAAGAGCACCATAGGTGAAAGGTGGTGACGTGATCACTAGGATCCTCACCAGTCCTTCCTTCGAATTTTGGAATATCTAAAGGAAGCTTAGTGGGGATGGAGAGCCATGATGGATCATGACTCATGGGGTTATCCATTAACTTATACAAGTTTGGCAAGTTGAGCGTGGCCATAAAAGGGAGATGGGGTTGCAGAATCTAGCCCCAAGCTCCCTGGAAATATTGTGGTTAGGGAATTGTAGCCCATCCAGGGTTCTGGTAAGCACCATGGCCCTGTCCAGTATTGTAAGACCGTCCTCCGGGATGATTCATAAGAGGTTGGTTGGGAACCATTCAGATAGGAATGTTTTGATGAGGGTTATAAAAAATGCCCCCAACTGAAGTGGACCCGGGTTGGGGGTTTCCCAAGGTGTGAAACCGACCTCCTCTGGGTGTGAATCCATAGGATAAAGGTGGATTCATCATGCCAAACATGTTGGTCAGAATCGACATAGAGGAGGTGGGTGTAAAGGATGGAACGTGAGCAATAGATTTTTCTCCAAATTGGTTACTCCATCGAGAAGAAACATGATTAGACCCGGGGTTAAAAGGAGGAATGCCTCCAATGGTAGGAGTTGTTTGAGGGACATGAGTGC
This sequence comes from Picea engelmannii, assembly GCA_009831015.1. Taxonomy (NCBI): domain Eukaryota; kingdom Viridiplantae; phylum Streptophyta; class Pinopsida; order Pinales; family Pinaceae; genus Picea; species Picea engelmannii. Next base: position 26,719 of record ML846285.1, read on the forward strand.
CACCAAACGAGAATGGAGTATAAGGAGGAGTTTTTCCCCAAGTCCAATGCTAGCATTAGTGCCATCCATTGGGATGGAGTTTGAAAACTGCGATGTAAAATTTGAAATACCATAGGAAAAAGGACTAGAGGCCATAGGGATGGACTGAACATTATAGATTGGTGAGTGACAAAGAGTCCCAAAAGGGTTTGTGGCTATAGGTTGAGTATTCACTATAGGACAAAAGCGGTGATTATAGGCGCCTACAAGACTACAACCATTGTGGTTGAAGGTGTTGAAGGGGTAGTGTTAACTATAGTAGGTGTGGGAGTCGAAGGGATTACAATATCTTGATGACTCGGTTCAGTACTCATCCTTGTATGATCACAAGTTTGATAAGTGGAGGTGTGTGTACCACGTTTGATAACTCTACACATTTTAGAAGGAAAATACTCAAAAAGCGGTGGTAACTGTAACAAGTGACGAGACCTGTGGGGAAGCTAGTCTAGCTCCATGATGACTCAAGACTCAAGATATAAAAAAAAATCCTAAGGCCAACTAGTAATCAAAGAGCACACCAAAAATAATCAAACAAGCAATATGCACACAAATAGGATAAAGTGGTTGAAAGGGACCTCCCTCTCTAAAGTATGTATGCCTCACCACCTGAGACTCCTCTGCTAAAGATCAGAGGTAACATAATCATTTATAAGGGCCCTTGTGGGATTAACAACTAGTCGGTCAAATCCTCCCGGAGAGGTAATCCTCCATAAAGGTTGTGTGTTGTCCGACCCTTATCTGACCCAGGGTACCTGCAGAATAACCCATGCAAGTAACCTATGTGGTACCTATGCCATGCAACTAAGAAACCATTGTATGACTGATTCACCGACGAACATTCTTAAGTTAGTTCTATTGTATGGGCAGGGTAACAAAGCTCGAAACCTTGAAAGCAGTGTTTCTCACAGAGGTAAGGGAACTAGCAAGATCCCCATATATGAATAGATCCCCAGAAATATATCTGATGCTAAGAAGGTATCGAGGGGATATCCCTTCAACCAACCTCACGCGACCTCGTTCTTAACTCTGGTGTAAGTGGCGCCTCCTGATATTACCAATTATAAAATGGATTTCTCCACTCCCTTAGTCAGACACATATGTTGATTTAATAGCCTTGGAAAAGTTTACTCACAAAATCCTATTCCAATGCTCTAAATCCTAAGCTATTTTGTGCACCCTAGAAAGATAAAATTGTTACTAATCAATTTTAAATTATATTGTTACTTTTAATGGCCTTGCTTACTCAAAAAGGTGTGGTCGTGAAACGAGTGATGTTATGACTCAACAAGTAAAATAAATGAATATGAATACAATGCAAAGTCCTAACTTCAATTTTCAATAAATAATATGCTTTTCAGAATGCAAATCTCAATTCAGTTATGCAATTCTAAATAAAATGCAATATTTCTTTACATGAACTAAGATTGATGATAAAGACTCAAAAGATCAAAATGCCAATCAACGTAAAATGCCTAATATTTTTGTATTTTCAATATAAGAGAATGAAAATGCAAGGACTGAACAACAACTTGATGTAAAAACTCTATTGTGTGTAAATAGAGACAACCAAGTAGGATATCAAAAAGAAAAACACCTAGCCCAAGATGCAATGATAATCAAATGAAAAAGATGATGAGAAAGTCACCGCCCAAAAATTCAACCAAAGAAAGGTTTCATGTCATTCCACAGACACTTAACAGTCACAACAGAGACCCAAGAAGACTCAACAACCATCAAAACCAACCCAGCAACCATCAAACCCAACAACTAAGAAACAAAGGGTGATTCACATGACTATTCAAGGAAAAAAAATGTATGTACACATCTTGCAAAAGGAAAACACGCGTATGTACGTGACTGTCAGAAAAAAACACACGTATATGTGTCAAAACACGACCAGGCTAAGGAGAAGGCTAAGAAACTCAAACTCAGAATGAACAGAGGTTGTCAAGCAATAATACAACAAGAAACTCCATATAAACGAGAGAAATCTAAGGAAAAAAAAAATCCAAACCCCGAAAAAGAATATTTTATCCCCAGTATGGTCCCTAATTCTGTTATGAGGAAAATCTCTCTATGGTTAGGGGTAAACCACAACATACAGAAATGACTACAGAAATCAACTCTAATATAAAGTATGTTGTATAAAAAAATATGCTAGCAAGAAAAGATAAAAGGCATACCTCTTCCAGACGTTTGATGAAGTCCACCATTGAGCACTTGACCCAAAGAGATACACCTACAAATAGTCCTCAACAACCAATAAACACAAGCATATGGTGATAATATATAATTTTATCAAATTCGATAGAATTATCCATCAATATTCATAACAAATACGCCCATGGAATAACAATTCAAATATTCGCAAGATATTAATTGGATGAGAAAAGAGTATTTTTATTAAAATGTAATCAACAAAAGTGCATGAATTACAAACTTTTGTGTCAGAACAGTTCAAAACCGAGAAACTAAGTTCCTTCCAGCTGGGCCTCCACCACTTCAATCCTCCACCAAAGGCAAGCTCATATAAGAGAGCCAATGAGGTTCTCAATCAATAAGGGAAGAGCTTGGGGGATAAACAATGTGTTCATACTTAAAGGACAAAGGGATGTAGACTGAATGTGAAGTGAATAATTTCTCCAGAGTAACTTTTATCTCAAAGTTGAATTCTTCTCCTCCTTTTCCATAGCTTGGATTTGGCCCATTTGTAGCCTTCAAGTGGAACTAAAGGGTCGATTCAGAATGTTTCCAATATATGGAAGGCCAAGGATCATAGATCTTGTGATGCGACATGGAAACCCAACACCATTTTTTAATTTTGGGCACAAATATCGATGTACGCGGGATGTAGAGGTGAAACCTGCGTATACACATGTTGTAATATAGGTAGGGCACGTATATGTGGAATAATCATGTTTTTAGCTCTGGAATTTGAAAAAAGGGAATTCAAGTCTGCATAGAGAAATGGAAAAAGGCCCTCTATGCAAGTTTTCCTAGGGTGAGGCAAATCTTGCTATAACATTATGTCGATGCAGATTGTTCAACTGAAGAAATTAAAATCTACACTGATATATTCAAAGAGTTCCAAGATGTTTTCACTTGGTCATATGAAGAGATTCCACAAATTGACCCCAACATTGTCGAACATGAGATTAAAACCTATCTGGATGCTAAACCTGTTTGGCAATGTTTTAAGCTATTAATCCTAGGAATTCCCCTGCTATTAAGGCAGAGGTAGATAAGCTAATTAATGTTGGTTCATATACCCGGTTCCCTTGACTGAATGGGTTCCCAACCCCATTCCTATAAATAAAAAGCAAGGAACCATCTGTGTGTGTATGGATTCTAGAGACCTGAACAAGGCCTATCCTAAAAATAACTTCTTGACTCCTTTCATTAACCAGATTCTTGACGAGTGTGTGCGAAACAAAGTCTTTTATTTTATGGATGTATTTTCACAGTATAATCAAATTCAAATCAAACCCGAGGATCAACATAAGACAACGTTTATTTTTCCTTGGGGTACTTTTGCATACCAGAAAATGCCTTTCAGCCTCAAAAATACTGGAGAAACCTTCCGACGTGCCATGACCTTTGATTTTCATGATCTTAAGCATATTTTCAAAGCTTACTTAGATGATCTCGTTGCTCACTCTCGCAAGACTTGAGTAGATCACTCCACTCACCCTTGATTAGTATTTGAGAGTGGTTGTTACTATCACATTCAGTTGAACCCTCACAAGTACATCTTCTACATTAGATATGGTCATCTTTTATGATTCATTGTGACTCAGAATGGGATCATGGTAGATCCTATGAAGGTTGAGGCAATACTTTGATTTCCTCCCCCGCACAACATCAGACAACTTCAAGGTTTACAGGGAAGGATAATTTCTTACATCGATTCGTAGTAAACTATACCAATTTAACTAAAGGTTTCATGCATCTTTTGAAGAAGGACACCTCATTTATATGGGATGATCAAGCCCAAGAATCCTTTGATTCTCTTAATAAATATTTGGTATCGGTGCTTCTACTGAAGCCTCCAGACTACAATAGAGACTATTTTATTTATATTGCCGTGTCTGAAGGGATGGTTGGTATGGTTCTAGTTCAGGAGGATGATGAGCTCCATGAACACATTGTCTACTATCTCAGTCAAAACCTAGTTGGTTCTGAACTTAAATACTCTCACGTAGAGAAGTTGGCCTTGGTTGTTGTACATGCGGTTCAAAGATTACAACATTATATCTTACTTTGCAAAACTACCGTGGTTGCGGACATCAATACATTTCAATACATCCTCACTTGGCATATCACAGGGGGGAAATACAATAAGTGGATTGTTATTTTTCAATAATTTGATCTCGATTTCGCTTCGGTGAAGTCTAATAAATTGCTAGTTTTTACCAAGTTGATATCAAACTTCCCTTGACTAGATGAGGAAATTTTTCATGACGATTCGTTCATGGATGAACATATTTTCGTTATCTCGTCTTCAGACCCCTAGTATGGAGACATTTTGATCTATATTCAAACCTTGAAGCTACCCCAGGATCTATCGAGAGACGATTGACGACATATACCTCATCAAGATAAAAACTACCATATTATCGACGACACTATGTATCATTGAGTCGTAGATAATATTTTACGTCGTTTCTCAACTCATGAGGATGCCGAGGCTTTCTCAATGACTGTCATAGTGGGGCATGTGGTGGTCATTTATCTATACTTGCGACATCACAAAAGATATTGCGAGCTGGTTATTTTTGGCTATCAATTTTTAAAGATCGCATTGAAGCGGTCAAGAAGTGTTACCCTTGCCAGGTGTTTGCTTGGAAAATGTACTCGCATCCAACCCATATTCACCCAATTGTCATCGTCGGTCCTTTCACCAAGTGGGGGGTAAATTTTATGGATTGTAACCTAGCCTCGGTTGGGGGGCACCATCATATTATCATGGCCATGGATTATTTTACTAAATGGGAAGAGGCCATGCCTACCGTTAAATCCCATGGTAATACTGCAACATTCTTCGTATTCAACTAGAGTATATTCCAGTTCAGAATACCAAGAGATATTTTCATTGATCATGGAAGTAACTTTATAAATGAAATGATGAAAGAGTTAGCATCAAAACTGGAGTTTAAGAATGGTCATTATTCCCCTTACTATCCCCAGGAAAATGGATAAGTAGAGGCGGTGAATAAATATCTCAAGACTATTTTGCAAAAAAATTTCAGCCATAGTAAATATGATTGATATTTTATCCTTTACCATGCACTTTGGGCATACCGAACCATGGTAATGACTTCCACTTGTTTATATCCTTTTTAGTTAGTACATGGTGTGGAGTCGATTCTTTTAATTGAATGTGAAATCCCTTCCCTTAAGTTGGCATTTGGGCTCCTACCTGACACATTCGATCTTGAAGAATTCCTCGTGCACCTAGAGCACCTCAATGAGTAGCGTCGATATTCCTCTACGGCTATCGAAGAAAATAAACGACGTGTTAAGGTTCAATATGATAATTTTGGTTGTTCCTGGAAGTACACTAAGGGTATCTTGGTTCTCCTTTATGACCAAGCCAAAGAACCATTAGGGGCAGTTAATTTCAACCCCATTTGGCACGGTCCTTATATCATGTGACTTGTCATAAAGAAAGGATCCTGTGAATTAGAAGATTATGAAGGAAATATTTTGGATGAGCCCATAAATGGGATATACCTTAAAAGGTATTATGCTTGATCCCTCAAACTTGGGCGTGACCTTTGTATACTAGTGTATCTTAGTGTATATACTTCTTTATATTTTCCTTCATGTCATCGGCTTTCTTATCAAGTTTTCCCTTGGTTGGAAGATGTCAACGGAGTATTTGATTTACTTAGGATTCACAGACAGTGTCAGTTGTCATCTATGGAACATGGCTTCCGCTGCTTGGGTCATTTACTCACCCGAGGGCCAACTGGTGTCTTCAGGTGGTGTTCATCTAGAGCCATCAATGCATAATGTGGTCGAGTATAGAATAGTTATAGAGATATTACGTGATTCCATTTCACATGGTGTTTGATCTTTAGAACTTCRCATGGACTCCCACTTAGTTGTATGTTAGTTGAACGATATTTACCATGTGGGAGATCCTACTCTACTTCGACGATTCCTACGGGTATGGATTTTGTAACGATACTTTGATTTTATTACTTATAATCACATGCATAGAAKTTCTAATCATGTATCGAATGCATATGMTAACTATATTTTAGATTTGAATTTGTTACATAAATAAAAAAAGAAAACACATTCATACATTGTAACATTGTAACATATATAAGTAAAGTTGAAGACCAATTTTTTTTATATTTCATCCTTTCGAGTTAAAAAAATATGGTGTCATAGCACAAAATGGGGCTCACACCCTTAAAATACATATATGGTTGGTATATAGAATGACCATGGCATATACACCTGTGGCGTTGGATGTGTATCATGATAGCACACTACGGCATTTGTGAGACGCCAGAAGAGTCGCACCTACGGATAGGGTACACCCACCACCTGTCATTGCATTGCATCTGACAGATCCTCCACTTGAACCATAGGATTCATGTGCATCAATTGAGATAGGTTCCCCTACACATTTTGTAGCACTCTCTTCGAATCCCCGCCCACTAGCTCATCTAATCATCCCCTCCACCAATGTTGTTGGAATCCCTCTAGCCGTCGCGGAACTACATCTATGTAACAAAGCAATTTTTAATACTTGATACCATACAAAAATATTTGCATTTTTTATTTTTATTGAAAAACACAAAAAAATGAAATATGTAAAACATTTCTTACCAATATCACCATAGGTGAAACTAGGTGTTAACAGCATCTCAGGATTCCCTTTGTAGTCGATCCCTCCATAAGGATAATCGTTAATGGATATGACCTATTGGTGCCACCAGAAGAAGAAATCATCATTGTAGGGGGTTGGCACCCTATCACCTTGTAGTCACCTCATAATGTCATTCCATCATGACATGTTCAGATCACACAGTCTGTGTGGAGTAATATCTACTCCAAGGATCAAACCTGGAACCCTCTCAAAGAAAAAACTACAAAGTATGGATGCAAACTTGAAATTTCTCATTCACCCTTCTTTACAATCTATCAATTGGCTCTTCATGTTAGTCAGTAGTGAGGAACACCAGTCATAAACAGTGGGTCTTAAACACCCCATCGGATATAATAGGACTGGCCTCGATGGCTGCTACAATGAGGTCGACCCTAAAATCCATGTTAGTACAAGCACGATGATCTTTAAGATCAGGTTCTCAATCTCCCTGATAGGGAGTTGGCTCCCTACTTTATATGTGTCTGCAACACAGTGGGTGGAAATGTAGTCCTCCATAATCATACCACCCCTAGACCCTCGAGCATTGAGATTCACTACCTCTCCTTAGCAAGACAATCCTTTGATAAAGTATATATCACCCACTTCAATCCTCGATGATTTCCCCTAGAGGTTGAAGAACTTTGTCTCCAGATCCAAGTAGTTTACTAGCAACTAGAGTAACCTCACTTGAACCCTCATTCCCTTGAGAGCCCAAAATTTATAGAGGCCACATCATTTTAAATCTTGTTGGGCCCTTTCATCTCTTCCCACTACTACATATGTCTCCTCGTGCTCCCTTTCCCTCCATTCAATAACCATCCAACAGAGGAGAAACCATTTTTTGAGTTAAAACCATTTCAAAATCTTGTTCATGGACTTGTACGTGGGATAACTTAATAAAAATTGTGTATAGGGCTTCATATAGGCATGAAGGCTTCGATTTTCTCGAGAATATGGGGTCATATACGTGAACCAATGATTTTTCGCCCACGTATACCCTAGTTTCCATGTTACGCCTTCTAATACTAAAAAAATGGGACGTAAAACTAGAATTTAAACCATTGAAATTGAAGGAGAGGGTATGGGAACTTACTTGGTCTAGACGGTTGTTGATTCTGTTGATCATATCTCCCATAATCAACACTTGAATATCATGGGGAAAATGGTCTAAAATGCACTATGTGGGTAAAAAAACTCAAATGGTATGGTAAAATGTTCTATTTTTACTATTAGTAGAAATGTTTTACCCACTTTATATAGTTCTTTGTTATTTTTTGATCTTATGGACTAATAGTGCGGTGGAAAGAGTTGGTTTTTGGTGGTTTTGTTCGAGATTTTTTGTGGTTTTCAGCATCATACCGCATGTTCATTCCTTCGGCATGTATATTCTTTCACCGGCATATATGATAGGTTTTCAATCCGTTTTTCATTCTTGCATCATCCTATGACCATGATCCATAGACCCTAGGTAGGATTCCATTTATTAGCGACACGGAACCTTCTCACTACTACTTGAAGTGTCATTATTAATCAGTAGAGACTTACCAAACATGGGTGCCCTAGTTGGAACCTTTGTGTCATTTGGTGCCCATGCAGAAGTTATTCCATAGGACCAGATGTTTCTTATAGTCCCAATATGAGCTTGTATTCAAACCCCATTTTCTTACTCACAAGCATTCTAACCATTACCTATGGGATCACTCCCCCTCAAGTCTTTCTTAATCTCTTTTCCAACTCCCAAAAAAACAAAATGATTGTTGAGTGATTGTCTCTTTAACACTCATTAAATGGCTTTGAAAGGATGTCTATTTGGTATAAGTTTAACCCTTTTCTGGACCAAGTAGACTACTTATGAAAAAGGAATACTCTAGTCACCATTAGATAGAAGAATTCTCCTGGGTATTATTTTATACTTTTTCGGGCCTAGGGGACTAAATCTATGAAAAAGGAAATTTTTTAGAGTTAAGTTGTAATTGCTTTCCATCATCCTGCTTACATTATTGAGCCTGTTGTCAGTTCTTTCTTTCTCATTATAATTCTCTTACCTCGGCAATTTACATCACTAGCCAAGTAGTTCCTTATGTATATTCTTTGCATCTTGACACCCTATACCCTCAAAGGAAACATTCCCCCACATGCACTTCCTTTCATTGAGCATAGGTATGTTCTACTTCTTTGAACTCATTACTTACTTGTGACACATGTTTCCTCTCATATATCATAGAATTTATTTTCCTGTGAAAAAATAAAAGAGATGGGCAGGAAAATAATATTATCTCATATCAGCAGTAGTCGTGTCTCCTTTCAAAATAACACAAAATTTTTAGTCCATTTTCATCCAAAATTTGGGTTTAGTATGACATTAGGAAGTTGAGCTAGTTACTTAGAGTTTAATCCTTCGACTGGTTATTCTTCCAGTCCCTATGGATCTTTTGTTGATTCCTCCTGCATCACAATTTTTGTATCATCAAGTCTGTGTTGCCTGAAATATCCATATGTCTCATGCTCTTATTCAAAGGAAGTCTATAAGCCTCTGTCGACCATTTTTTAGAGCACTTGACTTTGCATGTCGGTCATACCCTCAGTGTATATCAGAGTCACATGAAGTTGTTGTCCTACCATGCATCCTAGTCCTAATTTCATTATGGGTAGGCAACCTTGAACCCAACTAATGACATTTCCTCATTGGTCGTTGACTGGGGAATTTCCATTGTGTTCGACGAAAATAAATCTATTTACACATTGGTATTTGTGTAGTGTCTTGGATTCCATAAGTCTTATTGGTGGTCTCCTCACCCCTTGTCGACAATTTTCCTTATTGGTTGTTATTCATAGGGTCTTTTTCATGCACTACTTCCATCTGGTGCATGTGAGGGATGCATAGGGTCATTGATTCATGAACATCCTATTCGTCCAAGATCCTCCTAATCATCAAGATATTTCTTTATACCTCGTGCTTAATGATGAGAGATGCCCTAATTCTCTCCTTTCAGTGGGTCTCCTTCCATTGACTTCATCTCATCTATTCAGGAAATGATACCTAGAGTCCTATGATTACCTAGAGTCTTGCATTCATTAGTGGCAGGTTCTCTCACCATCGACAGTTGGGAATGCATCAATGTCTCATGATCGATGGATTCTTCAAGTGTTCGACCTCAACACCCTTATTCAATCTTGTAGTATGTACTCAGTGCCTTGATACCTACTTTCATTATCAGTGGGTTGTCTCATGTTTGTTAATGATATACCTTAATGAACGATAATCAAACGAAGTCTCATTTTGTTTGAACTCAAATCCTCTATTCACATGATGTAGAATTGCACCTTCGGCATATAGTGTATAAGACCTCTAGCTCACAATAAAAACATTCATCATCTATTGTTGTCTTCCATTGGACCAATACCTATATGACTTCAGTGATCATGGGAGTTCACATTGTACTCCACTGTATACAGATATCTTTAGATTGATTTTGAGAATGGATTCCATTGTGCCTTGTTCGTGAATGTGAAAACCTATGGCATATTTCCTCTTCGTATTTCCTATTCATGGCCATGAACAACTATTTGATATATTTCCACATGGATCTGCAGTGTAATTCAGATTGGTAGCCATGTGTGTGAATTCATTATGAATTGTAATATTCTTATGAGAAACTAGTACTTCTAGCTTAGTGTTCATTACTCCACTTCTAATAATTATAATGTATTTAGGACATCTCAGATAGTCCTATGACCTCACACATTAGGGGGAATTTGTTACAACAATTTTTTTCTCACTCCATGCAACTTGCTTGGATGGCCTCCCATTTCTCTCTGCAGACTTGAAGTCCCTTTTTGTTCATCCCCAAGACAAAAATGAATATTTTTTCACATATATGCATGCTATCAGTTATACAACAAGCATACATGTTGGCACAGGGGCAGACCCAGGGTTCAATGCTACAACAACGCACCAACAAAACCCTAACTACTGACCCTTTCAGAAACACCTATGAAGCAGATGAAGTCTCACCCAAGGTAGAGGTAGGGGTGGTTGCAGGACTCTGTTGTTTGCAACTTTAGCTGGGACACAGAGCTATGATTGTAACACTTTAACAAACAACTTAGAAGTTACAGTTCATCAATATCCACCTTTAGCTTATAGCGCGGAAAAACCCTAATAGAAGAATGATGAAGTATTCACATAGATTCAAATCAAGCATCCATAGAGGACATGAGATCTATGCACTTTGTTAGATCCTCCTTCCCTGAGTTACAACACAAATCCTTCCACAGTCTCTTATGATCACTTGCACTTAGATCTGCAAATATTACACAGTATGCACAAAGCAATTACAATTACCACTTTCAATTAGCACTTAGCATCACATAGATGTCCCCGCCTACGCCCTTCTTACATCGCCTAGACATCTATTTATACATTACAAAATTGGTCCTAAAAATGGGTAAACCCATGGGTGAACATCCCCATACCTGTTACATAAGCCCAACACCCAAAAATCCATAAAAAGGGGTCGAGATCCCGCAATCTCCGGTTCGAATTGTGCTCCACCTTCGACAGCTTGTCAAAGTCCCAAAAGTAGGTCAAACATGACCAAGGATCCTCAAAACTTGGTCAAGGATCAACAGGCCCCCAACAGTCACCTGTGACTCGTCTCAAGTCACTTTGGTCTGGGTAGCTCTGCTTCGAATTCCTCGAGCTTGGCTCAAGATGCTTCGACCTGTTGTTGTGCCACGGCCTCTTGTTCGATGAACTCTTGGATAATTGCTTCATTGACGGGTGCCTCCAAGCATTGTTCAGCTGCAGTGATGACTTACTCCAATTCTTCTCTTTGGCCTTCAATTTCTGTGAATAGTTGGCAAGCCTCGTCCTGTATTGGTTGGAGCCTCTGAGTCACTTCCATGAATTTTCTATGAATGGTGTGGACCTACTGTTGAGAAGTGCGTTGTTTTTGGGATCACTTCATCCTCTCAATGGCTGACAGGGGATTCAACTACACCTGTATTATTTCTTCTTGTTTCTTTGACTCCTGGAGCTATGACTCTAGTGCCTTTAATTAAAAATCCTCAGTTAGTCGCTCATAATTCTGGACACTGTGATCACTTACCTGTTTATATTCCATGGTGAGGGCCTTGATTCTTTCAACTGCGCTTCGAGCAGTTGTTTCTCGTTGATGTTGTACATCCGGCGGAGTGTTGGGCACTATTCGTAGATCTATGTCTACTATTATTTGTTGTAGCTATTGGATAGCTTCCATGAGCTGCGCAACTTGATTCTCCAATTGGTGTTCTACCTTTGGCTCTAATCCCATCACAGAGCGAAGTGCTCTGTCGATCGCTTCTTTGACTTCAAGATGCTCTGTGAGAACTGTTCTTTTTATTTATTGGCCTGCGCCCTCTCCTCTTCAAACTTGGCTTGAAGGTCCTCCTTCTCCTTTTATGCAACCCAGTGTTGCTCTACCATTTCTTCCTGGGCTTGTTTTAGGGCTACTGTGGCTTAGTATTTCTCAGTTTGTGCTCGATGAAGGTGAGCTTCGGTCGCATCAGCAAGTCTGCGGAGTTGGGTAGGATCATCTCCCAACTTTGGTTATTCTGATGGCAGGGGCATAGCGGATACTACACAGCTTTATTGAAGGGCCTATTGTACCCCTCTAAGTTCAACCTCGATCCTATCGTACATATCCTCCTGCTTGGATTTATGTTTCTGCAATATGTCTTGCGAGGCATCTGCTATAGCTGCGATGATGAAATCGAAGTCATCTACAGTGAGAACAGTCTACATCTTAGTCAAGGTGGCTTTGAATTTCTTTCGGGAAGTGGGTTTCATGGGGGAAATCTTCCTTTTCTTCAGGGGATCATCCTCATAAACAGGATCCTTTGGAGGTGTTTCTTCGCCTTTCTTCTGCTGATCTTCTCTTCCATTTGTCTCTTCTAATTTTTCATCACCCCCTCAACCAGATGATACTGAAGCAGTTTCTTCCTATGAACTACTCAGGTCTTGGACTTCTTTAGTCTTCTCTCTTTTGTTGGTTCCAGGTTTGTCATGTTCTTTGTGAGTGGCCTCCGAGCTGTCAAGTTTGGGATCAGACATCTCTGCAGGGTCAGCGAGGATGAGGAGCTTTACAAACCAGTCCTTGGTTATATCTTTGAGGTCCTCCTCTGTGACCTTATAGTATGACTGAAGCTCCTCTTTATGTTCGTCTTCTCACGCAATGATATAGATGAAGTGTCGATCTGTGTGGAACTTCATGAGAGGTATGAACTAGTACAGGGTGTTTAGCATCATGCAAGGGACAAATTCAATGGCCTCGTTTAGTTAGAGATAGTACATGTGGAAGACTGCATTCAAATACCATTATTTTACCATATCCCTCAAATACCAGAGCATGGTGAACTTCACAGCGAGCAGCTCAAACAGTTCAATGTCCAGGAAGGTCGCACCTTACGGCATATCCCAAGTGGTAAATGCAATGAGGATCAGGAGCCAGCTAAATTGGAACTCATATCCCTCATCCTGAGCTTCGCAGAAGTCTAATTCTAGTTGGTTAAACAAGTACTTCACCCAGTTCATCTGGAGTACTTCTACACATTTCCCAGCGAGGTCAACAACGAATCCTATGACTTGTCTGGGTATATTCTTTCTTACGAGTTTTCCTGCGATTAGTCGGTAGGCCAAACACTTTGCACCATTACAGATGGAAGATAGCTTGTATCCTCATGTCCCATTTTCTACATCACCATATGTGTCTTTGATCTTCTATTCCAATGCACAATCTATAGCCTTCCTTGGGTAGAAGTCCTGTGGGTCGGGTCCCTGCATGCTCAATCTGGTGATCCTATGGATCAATGTCGGATTGACTATGATGCATCAGTCTAGCCATAGGTAGCCTCCATGGTAACATGATAGTAGGAGCTTAACACATGCGTTAACCTCCTGGTGCCTTCCAAAGTGTGAAATCTTCATTACATTATAGAGGGTGGACTGCGTGAGGTTCATAGTCCACGGCTGGGGGATTATTTTCAGGTTCTTCCCCTTCATCCTGGTCAAGTCTTTGTAAGGAGTGAACATACTATGGTTCTTGCGGTCTCCTAGGTTGAAGTCATTGAATTTCAATGTCGCGATATTATTCTTTTGCGTTCTAACTGCATGTATCACCTTTCGGAGGTACGCAGTAACCATGGTGTAATCGAAGTCCCTTGGGACACTGTCATGACTCACTGCACCAGCCAGAGGCGGGATGTAGTCTGGTAAAATGGTCAGGATTAACTTTGTGTTGGCTAGGTCATCTTTGTGCTTGGTTCTCTTCTCTACTTTTAATCAAGATGGTCTGGATCCACGAGCAGTGGATGGAGAGGCTTGCACTCCTCTTATCAATGATGCATGAATAGTTGTAGACATTACTTTCTCGACCATGAGATCAATGAGAAATTCTTCAACTAATTTCTCTGCGATGCTGAGTTCATCCGACATGCATGCTTAGATCAGATAACTCGGGTGGATGAATGAGTGTGCAATGTAATGGAATAGGTGTCGATCTTAATAAACACAACACAGTAGCAATGAGTTTCCTTGGATACAATTCGCAAAAGTGTTCTCCGTGCAACATTCGACGGTCTAAGTAGACACGATGTAATGGATCTCTCCAATGGATGAGAGGTCTTCATAAATGTCGTTCTATCCTTTGCGGCGCAGTCCTAATGATCTAATGGTGAGTCTTTGGGCCATTACTGTTGTTCTAACAGTTCAGGTCATCGGGCTAACAGTTATAATTCTTCCAACGACTATATTGCTTCGCCATGGTGAAGTGCCATGTTGCGTTGTTCTGATATCCCAATGAAGTTCTAGTCTTGCAAACCTTCCCTCTGCGTAATCCCCTCTGAGACCTTCTGTAAATTTTCTATCTTTTCTCTCTTTTTACTGAGTTTTCTAGCCTTCTTCCCGATGATCTTCATCTCGGTATTCCTCTTTCCATTCTGATTCTTATTTCCTTTTGGCATAGTAAATTCGCGCTGCTGAGATTATTTCATAGGGTCGGAGAGTAATATGTCTTCTCTAGTTGGGGTAGGTACTTCAGTTTTCTATGGGTCTTCTTATGTTATTTTAACTTCGACATCCAAGTTTCTGGTGCTAAGTAGATTCGATCTATTCTCCCGTTCTTCAATCAAGTGTGCTATACTCCTAGTCATGAAATATTTTAATTCTTGCTTCTTTTTTTCTAAGACTTCCTCTTCTTTTCTTCTAGCCTGATCCTTTTCAATCCAAGGTATTCCAAGTAAATATAACAAATGGGGCATTATTGTCAATAAATTTAACAATCTCAAAATCTTCCTTTGTCGAAGTTTCTTTTATTTGTAGTAATGCATTCTCTGATTCTTTTTGGGGTTCTTCCATGATATCAGTTTCATAACCTTCCTCGGGGTTTTCTTGTCTCATATTCATTCTATAAAGCTTAGCAATCATTCTAGGGAAATCTAAAACTTCATGATCCATAGATTTACAACAAAGACAACTAGGTGTTCTACCAGGGCATTCCTTAGCAATATGTCCTGGTCTTCTGCAACTGTAACAAAGGGTTAGTCTTATTTTTCCTTGAAAGGATCCCCATCCTTTCCTGTACTATGCACTATGGTAGTACCTAACCTGCAAAAACTTCGTTCTAGGATCCTACATTCATTTGTTAGTCCAAAGATTCTTTCTATGCATAGGAATAACATATATTTCACTATTTTTGTCAGATCTACTCATATCAAACCTTCTTTCATCTAGTTTTTCCCTACTTTTCAAGCTAGGACAAAATTTATCAAACATACCTAGATCCATACTTCTAAAGAAAAAATTTCCACTTATCTTACTTTTTCAATCAAAACTTTTCACCGTTCTAACCTTTATCAGAGCACAAAGCTTTCAGGTCTTACCTCTTTTCTTCAGATCTGACTCTTCTTCTTGGCAAAGAGATTCTCAATTCAAGTATAACACTGCACACTATGGCAACAGATCTACGCACAAAAATTTCTCTTTTCTTTAGTTCCCAATAATCACAGTTTCAAGTCCCAGCAACAGAGCCATTTGTTGGCACAGGGGCAGATCCAGGGTTTAACACTACAACAATGCACCAACAAAACCCTAACTACCGGCCCTTTCGACAACACTTGCAAAGTAGATGAAGTCTCACCCGAGGTAAAGGTAGGGGTGGTTGTAGGAATCCGATGTTTACAACCTTTGCTGGGACATAGATCTTTGATTGTAACACTTTAACAAAGAACTTAGTAGTTACAGTTCATCAATATTCACCTTTAGCTTACAACACGGAAAAACCCTAATAACAGAACGGTACAGTGTTCACACAGATCCAAATAAATCATTCATAGAGGATAGGAGATCTGCACACTTTTCTAGATCCTCCTTCCCTGAGTTATAGTACAAAGCCTTCCACAGTCTCTTATGATCACTTGCACTTAGCTCTGCAAATCTTACACAGTATGCACAAAGCAATTACAATTACCACTTGCACTTAGCACTTAGCATCACATAGATGTCCCCACCTATGCCCTTCTTACATCGCCTAGACATATATTTATGCATTACAAAACTGGGCCTAAACATGGCTAAACACATGGGCTGACATCCCCATACCCGTTACATAAGCCCAAAACCCAAAAATCCCTAAAAAGGGGTCGAGCCCGTGATCTCCTCTTTGACTTGTGCTCCACCTTCGACAGCCTGTCAAAGTCCCAAAAGTAGGTCAAACATGACCAAGGATCCTCAAAACTTGGTCAAGGGCCAACAATACACGTAGGTTTCTCCACTACATCCCACGTACATCAGGTTTGGCACTCAAAATTAAAAATTATGGTAGGCTTCCATGCCATGTCGCAAGATCCATGATCCTTGGCCTTCCATATACTGGAAACGCTCTGAATCGTCCCTTCAATTCCATTTCAAGGTTATAAAATGAGCCATATCCATGCCTTGAGAGGAGAATTCAACTTTGAGAGCAAAGACACTCTGGAGAAATTCCACTTTATATTGATTCTACATCCCTTTATCGTTGAAAGTCTAAACTCATTTTGTTCAGCCCCCAAGAACTTCCCTCTTTGTGATGGATAACCTCATTGACTCCTTTATATGAGCTTATATTTCATGGAGTATTGAAGTGGTGGAGGCCTAGCTTGAGGGATTTAGTTTCTTGGTTCTGATATGTTTCGTTACAAAATTTTGTCACCTATGTACTTCTACTGATTATTTTAATAGAAATACTCTTTTCTCTTCCAAATTATATCTTGCAAATATTTGAATTATTATTCCATGGGTGTATTTTTTGTGTATGTTAATGGATTATGCTAATTTATATGATAGAATTACATATTATCACCATATTCTTACACATCTTGTTTTTTTAGGAAAAGTTGCAGGTATAAAGCTTTGGGTCACGTGCTCAACGGTGGTCATCTTCGAACGTCCGGATGAGGTAGGATATTAGCCTTATCTTGATAGCATTTCATTTATATAGCATACTTGGGATTAGAGTTGATTTTTGCATGTTGTTCCTTCTATTGTGGTTTACCCCTATCCATAGAGAGATTTTCCTCATAACAATGATGTACGCAACTATTTAGGGAACATACACGTATATACGCTCCCTAAAGAAAGACAACTCACATATGTATGCCACTATCAAGGGAAAAACCACATATTCCAAATAAGACACTACTAGGGAAAGGGTTAAGACAAGAAACTCAGATGCAAGGAAAAATGCATGCTATCAAGAAACATGCGACACAAAAACTCAAGAAAACGGAAAGAAAATCAAGGAGAAAAACACCCAATACCCCTAAAAAGGAGACCCCCCTAGAGGAGTCACCAATTCTGTTACAACGAAAATCTCTCTATGGCTAGGGGAAAACCACAATAGACCGAACAAAACCCAAAAATAAACCATAATATAAAATATTCTATATAAATGAAATGCTAACAATAGAAGTCTAGGAGTGTTACACGTCAAAATCGCTCAGATGGATAAGTGTCGCATTGTCCCTATCACTCGTCGTAAGTGTCGCATCTTCCCTACAACTTTCGCAAGTGTCACAAGTTGATCACTAGTGTCTCAAACAACATTCAGATATGATGCCATGATAACGACACTAAGGAGGCACTTATGACATCTCATATGACTGAGTTGAAGGAGGAGAACTGGTTTACTGGGATCAAATGACTCTTGACACCTGAAAGGAGCCCTGAAACAGAGGTTTGGAGGGGGAACGCTCCCCTACTTCAGCTGCAGAAGCGCTGGCACTCCCCTATGATGCTTCTGGGAGCGTTATAACGCTGCCCAGACCCTTTTGGAGGAGCGCTGCTCATCTTAAGAGCATTGGCGCTTCCCCAAGGCTTACCAAGGAGTGCTACAATGCTCTGAGACCCCTTTTGAAGGAGCGCTCCCTAATCTGGGTCAGTTGTTAGCCCGTTGAGAAGAATAAGGGAAGGAACATTTGAGATTAGGAGGTAGTTGTGCTCGAATTCTTGTTTCCATCAACAGATCCATGATCTATGGAGAAGGTTCCCGACTGGTTATAAACATAACTCAAGGGGTTAGACTCCTCCCAACCTATATAAACAGGCTCTATGATAGTGGAAAGGGGGAAGAATTGAACTTATGAGACTTATGATCTTGGAGGAAACTTACAGTCAACCAAAGAAGAGTGATCAGTGAAGCTGTTGTTATCCAGATTGTGGAGCTTTCAGGCAAGGGTTAGATGAAGGGGACTTGACGAAGCTGTCGCATTCGCATCTACGATTGTAAGTACTGCTGCCGTTATTCTCATTAATATGACACGCTTGGCCTGTTTCTTTCTATTTTGTGTCTGATGTTACATGAACTTATCATTTAGTGATAGATCTGTTTTCAAGCTAATATCAATAGAGTAGGAAGTGGTCGTGTCTTGTTTTGTCCACAGAACTCAGCGAGGAGAAAAAGATTGGAGCGCAACTCGGAGCGTGCAGGGACAAACGTCGATAACAGGTACCTCTATCATCCTTCCTTCTCATATGTTAGTTTGAATAGATTTGAAAGAAATTCAGTGTCCACATTAAGCACTTTTCTGTCTAGGGTTAAGGTCAAGCCTTAGAGGTGACCTACCTGTCCGCAGGGAGATTTTCCTACAACAGAAACTGGCGACTCCACTGGGGAGATAGCCTCAATTCGAAACCTCTTGTTCGGATTTTTCTCCTCATTGACCTTGTTCTGTCCCTTGATTGTTTCAGACCTGGTTTACCCCTCTTTGATTAGTTTCATGAGCTGATTGGCTCCTTGTCCCATCATACTCAGCATTCTTGTCAAGTTTGAACTTCAATTTTTGAAATTTCTTGACATTTCTAGAACTTTTAGACCCTGGCGCCCCTGTCCTAGTGCTAAAAGAGCGCCAGCGCTCCTAAAATATTTGCATAGAGCGCTATAATGCTCCTTTCCCTTGGAAACAGAGCGTCAACCTCTTTTGGCCCAGAAACTTCCCAAAATTGCATTTTTTGGATTTTTGCCTCTGTGTCCCTCTGCTGAGTGATCTTGAGAGTCATTTTTTCTTCCTTTTTAGCCTTGATATCTGTCTTTTTGAAGGATAAACACCTTGTTGATTGGATCTTACAGCCTTCTTCACTATTTTCAATAAGTTTTTCCTGTTGAGTGAAATTTGAAACTTATGCATTGTTCTTCTCTCCTCATCAGCTGAGTAAAAACCTTGGTGAAGGTCATCAAAGGCCTACAGACCTCTTCATCTTGAATTGAGTCAAGGTCCTTATTCTTCAATTTTTGCTTTTTGGGTGTAAAATTTTGTTTTCTCTTTGATTGTTTCCTTTCTTTCACTTTTTCCTTTTGATTACTACGAAGGGTGTATTGTTTGTGTGACTTTTGCTTATGCTAGTTTGGTTTTCATTCACACCAAGAGGAAATTAGCAAAGTTAAGCATTGTGTTGTATTGATCATCATCCATACGCAAACAATAAAGACATCTTTATGATTGATTGTGCATATCAGAAGGCATTTAAAAGTTTTTGCATTACATCGGGATTTGATTGAGAAAAAATTTGTTTGAGGGCATTCCGTAGTTGTGCTTGTTAGTGAAAGAACTCTCTCTCTCCCTTAGATAGACGTTCATGGAAAGGAAATGATTGATTATCATGCTTGATTCACTCTTTGGGTCAGAGTCATAATTCCATTTGTTTCACTTCCATGCACCCCTTTGCATAAAGAACAACCATAAAAATCAACGCTAATTAAAAGTTATCTTGAAATTTTTCTTTTGCTAGAATCCTCCAACAACAGTAGAATAGGTGTAGTACTTTGGATTAGGCTGTGAGCATAACTCTCCAAAGTTGTCAAAACAAACATTAGCATCCTGAGTTAGGGAGAGTAAATCCAATTATCGTATAAGTCTGCCTAGGATCCCCCTCTCACACAGGGGTTACGCACGAGGTTGAATTCGGGTAAGCTACAGGGACTAACCCTCCGTGGTTTAACTGATTGTGGTGGTCTGATCGTATTATGGGGGTCACTTTCAGGTAAATCCACAATTACTGCGTGGAAGATTCTTAGCTGATTTCGAGCTTGATACCCTGCCCGTACGTTCGGATCGAACTGTCGACTGTTCCCGCCCAGGGGCTGACTGCGAATTGGTAACCTTAGTGGCCAGAATATTTAGGTTCTTACACAAGGTGACGGTGACGGGAAGTCTCACCGTACCTGGAGCAGACATTGGTCAAACTCACTCGGGCTCCTTGGAGGGTAAATCCACAATTACTCCGTGGAAGCTTGCACCAAGGCGTAAGTCCGTTAAGCAGGTCTCCATTGTAACTGTTCCACCCTATCCCCACCCCTTCTAGACTTGATCACGCGACGTTGGATTTCATCACCAACTAGTGCGGTCATCAAAAGAAGGTCATGTTTTCTTGGTTGTGATTCTTAGATTTTTTTAGCGTGTGCTGTCTCTTTTCGCTAGTTGGCCATAGATTTCTTTCATCGACTCTTTTCCGCCAACATCGACCCTCCATGACGCTCGCAGAGGCTACAGGGACTTCCTCCAGAAAATATGCAAGGAGACATCCCCTTTCCCCCTCATTCTATGGAGCAATCTCCTCAACAGAGCGAGGTTCAAAACACTAAAACTTCTCAGGAAGAAGTTCCCATTCCTTTGGAGAACTTTTGAATTGTCTCAGAATCTCCGGAAGCCTATCGCATTCCGGAGGGATACGAACGACAGATCCTCCACCTGAATTCCACTGGAGAATTTACTGTCATAAACCCTACTGACATTCCAGCCAGTTCTCCTCAAAACCCTTTAGCCAATGACCCTTTTTGGACTACAGACGTTGTTTGAATTCCACCACACTTGGTGCAAGATCTATATGGAACAGGAGAAGGTGCCGACGCATCTTCTTCCTACACCGTACCACCAAATCATTTTACCAGTGCCACCACTTTTATAGTCACACCACCCGCTGGTCCGAACGCACCGTTTTTTGGACCAAGGTCTACAATTCCCCTCCAGACGGCCCATTCGACATTGACCCCACACATTCTGACTATCCCTGCCGGTAATGCAGTAGTTAACCAAGGCCCGATTGGCACACCTGTAACACCAAGACCTAATCTCCCTTTTGGATTTAGGGCACTGAACGCATCCGCTATCACCACTACCCAAACCACTACTCAAATTGTACCGGGAAGTTCCATACCTACCCAACAACCCGGAGGGACTGTCCTTGGTGGTCCTAACCCAATCAGCAATACCGGTCAATCTTTTACGTCTGGCCCTCAAATCCCGGGAACTCTACCTCAAGCTGGGGGGCATCCTCCCACCGAAGGACAAATTCCATTCGGGGGGCACCCTCATGATGGGGGGAAACCTCAAGTCGGAGTCCACCATCAACCACACGGACAAAACGTTTCTGTCGCGCCCAATATGTGGAGCATCCCTTTTCAAGGAAATCTGCATGCCTCCACGGGACAAAACGTGCCCAGCGCACCAAACCCATGGAGCATCCCTTTTCAAGGAAACCCACATGCCTCCACAGGGAAAAACGTTCAGACTTTGCAACACCCCCCTCATGGACAAATGCCCAACCCAACGTATAATCCACAAAACCCATCCGGTTATCCTCCGCTCACAAACACTTCTCAAAACATCTCAAATCCTATGTACCTTGGTCAAAACCAACCCAACATGAGAGGGCCCACGAGTTATAATTATCCACATAACCCAGTATTGGGCCCCACTGGTGTCCCTCTGCCACAGCAGCATTACCCACAAGTTAACCGGCAACTACCCTTTCTGGCTACCCTTGATCTTCCAGATTTGTCTCAGTTAACGAATGATCCCATTCATCATTCCACGGTTTGGCCAGCCATTCCAGCAAAACTGCCCTCTGATATCCCAAAATTCGACGAATAGTCAGGAGAAGACCCAAACAACCACGTAATGACCTTCCATTTGTGTTGTTCATCAAACTCCCTCATGGACGACTCGATTCGTTTGTGTCTTTTCCAACGAACACTTACGGGTTCCGCCGCGAAATGGTATATTGAATTACCGCGCGCATCCTTTCACGATTTCAACTCCCTCGCCATGTCCTTCCTCACACATTTCCAACTACCCATTCGATACGAGACGGGTACTGAACTGTTAACCTCTCTTCGTCAGACAACTTCCATACACATCTTCGATCATATCCATGAATGGAGAAGACGACGAAGGCTAATCAAAGCGGTCATCCCCGACCAACTATTAGCGGAATGGTTCACGAAATCGTTATTACCCCAGATATCTCGTGATGTTTCCATGGGCGGCGTGGTCTTTGAGGAAGAAGCCATTGCCCGAGCTCAGTACTTAGACTTAGTCTATTCACAATCCGATACTCTATATGAGTTGATACCGAACGCTACCCGTGCCACTAACGATCCATCCAAACCATCGATTGCTTCGCATGCGGATGGAGTTATTGGCTCCGTCAAGACTCAATCTACCACCCAGTCCACTGGAACGATTCAGTGGCCCACCTCAATGGTTCCTCCCAGTCTGACTACACCCTCTTCTACCCCCCCCCCACAAACTCAAGTCTCTGATGTGAATGTGGTCCAATCAACCCCTTCACAACAACTCAGGGGCAAGAAGAAAGCGAGAAACAAAGAAAAGAAGAACAATAATAACGATCAACCCAAAACCCAACCACAAACCCCTACTGTGAGAAAACAACCACAGCGAAAACCGAAATTCCCATGTCTCATTTGTGGTGACGATCACTACACTCGAGATTGCCCACATCGCGATGAAGTGGCCAAACTTTTTAAAGGAAATTCGCAACCTGCTGTGCTTACTCAGCCTTTTCCACAGCAATAATCGTTGGTTGCACAAACCCCCACGCCAGGGGGCAATTCCAACCAACCCCAGGATGAAGCCTCGACAAGTGCACACATTTACATGTTCAATGGGGTTAATCTAACCACTCGTTCTGTGACATACGACACACCAGTTAAACCCGACAAGTCAAAGACTGCAAATGGGTCTTTGCCAGATCCTTTACCATCTGTTGTTAATCCTCCATCTGTTAGCCCCCCATCCGGGCCACTTCAGATTGAGAAACCTTCTTTTGACTCCATCTTACGCCCTCCTAAGAGTACCATCCGGAAATCCACCTTTAATCCTAATTCACGGGCTGCCCAAAACTACAATATTGTAGAAGATTTGGCCCAAGCCCCGTGTGCCATGTCCGTGTTGGAAGTTCTACAACATTGTCCAAATCAACATAGGATGCTCTTAGCTGCCATTGGCACTTTCGATCCCGAGTCATCGAACTACATCACGTTTAATCTGGACAATCATCAACCGCGACTCTCCCACCAGCTAGTTTTCCAAATCGATGTTGTTGTTCATAACCAACAAATTCATCGGACTATCCTGGATGAGGGAGCCTCTACTTGTGTCATGTCTCTAGCCTGTTGGAAAGGTTTGAAATCACCCGCCCTTAATAAATCACCTATGATGTTATGTGCCTTCGATGGATGAGGTTTCCATCCTCACGGATTGCTACAATCCCTCACCGTCCAATTGGGCGGAAAAACTGTTACCATTGATGTCGAGGTGGTCGATTCTCCCCTCGATTACAAACTATTACTCGGAAGAAGTTAGTTTTACGCGATGAACGTCGTCGCCTCATCGGTGTTTCGATGTGTACAATTCCCCCATCAAGGCAAAATTGTTACCATCGATCAGCTTGATTTTNACCAACAATATTCCTTTTTTGGGAGACCACATGGTTACGTATGAAAGCATTGGTGTTGGCTTATTAAAAGATTCTAGCCTCATGGGTACTTTCCCTACACCACTTCCACCCACCGCACATCATCTTGCCGCCGTCAATATGATCTCGACTATGCCTTATCAATCCCTGGAATCATCAGATCCTTGGATTGTACCTAGTCCTTTGGAATTCGATGGGCTCAGTGACACCATGCCACTCAACCCAGCCGAGGCCGCATACGTAGCCATTCAATCTGCCTCTCCCTCTCCAAACACTTCACATTTATTGGTACCCGATACTTATTCAGTGCCTTCATGGTTAGATTCCCTATCATCCGCCGTCGATTACATTTCCCAGATTTTTCCTTCGGATGAATCTATTATGGAAATGTTGAACATCGACGACTTGCCCTGGGATGACAACCAACATTGATCCTCTTTTCTTCCACCACTGGAAGAAGTGCAAGACATACGATCTGTCTTCCCCCCTGATGTTACCAATGCTCCACAATCCCTTATCCTCACTCAAGATACTTTCTCTGAAGGGAACATGGGTAACATCTCTACTACAATCATAATTGACATTTTAGTCAAGGAAGGTGTCGTGGAAAACATTAATCTTGGTGCTAATTGCACACCCGGCGAAGTGGTCTCTTACACCGCTTTGTTCAAGGAATTTTGTGATGTCTTCACATGGAGTTACGAGGAAATGCCAGGGATCAATCCTTCGATCGTCATACACAAAATCAAAACTTACCTTGATGCAAAACCGGTTCAACAGAAACTCCGCCCGGTTCACCCCAAAAAACTGGCGGCTATAAAGGAAGAAGTTGAAAAAATTCTAAAATCTGGCTTCATCTACCCTGTCCCTTTGACGGAGTGGGTCTCCAACCTCGTTCTGGTCACTAAAAAACAAGGGACCATCCGTGTTTGCGTAGATTATCGTGATCTCAACAAAGCTTGTCCCAAGGACAACTACCCTACACCTTTTATCGATCAGATCATCGATAACTGCGCGAGAAGCGTAATCTTCTCGTTCATGGATGGATTTTCTGGATACAACCATATTGAAATCTTACCTGCTGATCAACATAAGATGGCCTTCATCTACCCTTGGGGAACTTTCGCGTACCGAAAGCTACCGTTTGGCCTTAAAAATGTTGGTGCCACTTTCCAACGAGCCATGTCCTACGCTTTCCACGACATCAAACATATCGCAGAACCTTACCTCGATGATTTACCCGCCCATTCATCCAACCGACCCGATCACATTGGTCACTTGCGGGCAATCTTTCTTCGATGTCGCTTCTATTGTATTTGACTGAACCCACATAAATGCATCTTTGCTGTCGAATCCGGCCAACTCCTCGGTTTCATCGTCTCCAAAGACAGGATCAGGGTGGATCCTTTAAAGATCAAGGCCATTCTAGCCTTACCCCCACCCACCAACTTAACCCAACTTCAAAGTTTGCAAGGAAAAGCAAACTTTCTTCGTCGTTTCATCTGCAATTACGCCGAGATCACTAAGGGATTCATGCGGCTACTGCAAAAGAACGTCCCTTTCATCTGGGATGACACCGCCCAATGGTCATTCGTCGCTCTCAATCATGCTTTGACCCACGCTCCTTTGTTACATCCTCCCGAATACACAAAGGATTATATCCTTTACTTGGCCGCTTCTACTTCCTCCATCGCAATGGTGTTAGTTCAAGAGGACTCTAACGGTGAAGAACACGTGATTTATTATCTGAGCAAAAGTTTATCTGGACCCAAACTCGGATTTTCGCATGTTGAGAAACTGGCTATGGCAGCCGTTATTGCTGTCCAAAGATTCTGCCACTACATCTAATTATGCACCACCATGGTAATTGCAGACTCCAACCCCATGTACCATGTATTGACATGTCAAGTACTTGGGGGCAAATATTCGAAATGGATCATTATTCTTCAAGAATTCGATCTCGAGTTTACAAAGGCTCGAGCCAAAAAATCGTTGGTGTTTGCTAAGCTCATTTGTGCTCTTCCTTGTGCTGATGAAAACATTGAACCTAGAGACCCTCTCCCCGATGAGTATCTCTTCCTCATCAACACCTCTGACCCTTGGTACAGAGACATTCTCCTCTACCTTCAAACCCAATGTTTTCAGCCCAACATCTCTTGCGAAGAGCGTCGACGCATCCGTCACCACTCTCGCTGTTACCTCATCCTCGACAACACTTTGTATCATCGTGGCATTGAAACCATTCTTCGGCGATGCTTGATTCACGAAGAGGCTAAATGTGTTTTGAACGATTTTCACCTTGGCGCTTGTGGCGGTCACCTTTCCGGGATGGCCACAGCCCAAAAAATCTTACGTGCCGGCTACTTTTGGCCCTCGATTTTCAAAGATTGCATCGAGGCCATCAAAAAATTCCTACCCTGCCAAATCTTTAACAAGAAGGCACGCACCCACCCTACTGCAATGCACCCCATCATTGCCATCGGCCCCTTTTCAAAATGGGGTATCGATTTCATGCAGTGTAAGCCTACCTCAGCCAGGGGGCACGGTTACATCATCGTCGTCGTCGACTATTTCAAAAAATGGGCTGAGGCTATGCCTACCTTCCTGAACGATGGTCGTACTACAGCTCTATTCCTCTTCAACCACATCATTACTCATTTTGGCGTACCACATGCCATCGTCACCGACCATGATGCACACTTCAAAAACCAGATGATGAGTGAGTTACATGTCAAATTGGGTTTTCGCCATGAAAACTCATCCCCTTACTACCCTCAAGCGAACGGGCAAGTAGAAGATATCAACAAAGTCCTAAAAACCATGATCCAATGCATGGTAGGGGAGAACAAGACATCGTGGTATTTACAATTGTTTTCCGCTCTCTAGGCCTATCGTACATCTGTGAAAACCTCAACTGGATTCACTCCTTTCTAGTTGGTCTATGGCATTGAGGCCGTCCTACCAATCGAGTGTGAAATTCCATCACTCAAGTTGAAAGTAGAACTCCTGCCCCATACTTCTGCGGAAGAAGAATGATTCTTGTATCTATCCAAGATGGACGAAACACACCGTGATGCTGCTCTCGTTAATGAGGCACATCAGAAATGAATTAAGAGTCAATATGACAAATCCATCCAACCTCAAACCTTTGCAGAAGGAGACTTAGTCCTCGTTTATGACCAAGCACACGATAAATTGGGAACAGGAAAGTTAGAACCTATGTGGCACGGTCCTTACATAGTGAAGCGTGTTTTACATAGAGGTGCTTATGAACTAGTAGACCATGATGGAATTTCCCTGGGAGAGCCCCGAAACGGGCTTTACCTGAAGAAGTACTATGCCTAGATCACCTAGCATCTGTACTTTGTACATTATTGTATTTTAGTTTGGTGTGTCTTTTCTTTCGCGTGCTCGAGTCTTTACCGTTGCCACTCATGACTGTGCTTGTGTTTTCATGCACAGATGACGTCTACCTTTCCTATCTTTTTTGGGTTCGTGGATGGCACCAGCCGACATACCCGGAATATTGCCTCGAAAACATGGGTTATTTATCAGTTTGATGAGGTGGTGAGTTCAGGAGGCATCTGTTTAGGACCGGCAACCAACAATATGGCAGAATATCACGCTGTCATTGGATTGTTGACCCAAGCCTCCTCCCTAGGTATCTCTCGTATCATTATTTACTTAGACTCCCAACTCGTGGTTTATCAACTCAACCACATCTATGCTATCCGTAGTCCTATCCTGCTACGTCTACACTTGCAAGTTCGTCGTCTTGAACGAATGTTCGATTACATTGAATATAGACATATTCTGAGAGAACTTAATAGTGTTTCAGATTCGTTAGCTAATTATATCATGGATCGGTATTTAGCCCACATATAAGATTCAAGGAAAGAAAAAACTGTACATTACATGTAAATTAAAACACACCACGGACATCATCATGTACAAATCATCGGCATCATAAAAACTTGAAACTTCATATATATATATATATATATATATATATATATATATGGCGTGAATGAAATGTTTGCATTACATCAAAAGGTCTGTAAGAGAGCAAAATATTGGGTCCATCATCCCATACAATATCGCCTGACAAGGTATACAAAAACTCAACCGCGAGGAGACTCTAATATCCCCGTGTCGCATTATGTTGTGAGTAACATAATACTGCACGTACTACACACCTCAACAGAGAATTGATATTCTCTGGCACCCCTACAGTGTGTCGCTACAAATGCAAAGGCACATCCCCCCTCCGCAGATGAGGGATGCCCATAGTAAGGCCTTGGAGGTTCCTCTCAACCTCCCAGAGGCCCACCACCGGTACTGCTGGGTCTGCTACAACTGGGGCGTCGCCACGACGTCCTAGCACTGGTATATCCACTGGGCACACTGCTCCCTTGTCTGCATGTTGAAAACAAAACATCTGTTAAAAACTCTCTTACATACCCAAAAAAAATACATATACATCAAAAAACTTAAAAAACAAAACTTGAGAAGGAATGGCTTAAGTCTCTTACCTGACTCATCCCAATCTTCCCCCGCGGGTAAAATCAAGCCCATGCTCCCATGGAAGTCTACGTCGGCGTAGGGGAAGTCCTCTATCTAGAGGTACTGCCGTCTCAACTAGGCGAAGAAGTCACCAGTAAAGTGAAACTCTGACTCCGAGACTAGTCTGGGGGACAAACTAGTCCACCTCTCCATCTGAGGCTCGTCCACTGGTTGTACTGCCAATGCGATCTGAGGCTACATCTGAGGGATGCGCTCCAAGAAAAATGAGACTAAGAACGAGCCATAACCGAACTGTTTCTGACCATTCCTGCATCATGAGATCTATTCCTTCACATTCCGAAGGAATGTCGCACTCCAATTGAACAGTGTTGGTTCTAAACACTGAACACCATAGGCCACCTATGATCTCGATGCCAAATGAGCACTAGTGCTACCAGTTACATTTGTGATAGTGAATAATATCGATCAGAGAGGCAGATCTCGTACATCCTTGATAAGGATCCTGCCCCCTACCAACCGTGCTCCCGGAATACAGTGACGTGCCAGATACACGTCCACCTGCTCATGTAACACCCTCTGTCCTGTAAAAGATATGGGGACCCCTCTTTTCGAGAGGACGATCAGAAAATACACATCTTCCAACTCAATGGTTAGAAGTTGTGTACCAATACGGAATCCCTGCTCCGTAACGTCCCAAAGGCCAATCATGTGCTCAAGCAGTAGGATCTCGCTCTTCATTTTCTGCAATTTGAAAAACTTGAGCAAGCCATAGGCCCTCAAAGCGGCCCGTGTACAGGGACTCCGTAGAGAGGCTAAATCATCCATCTTGTGTTCTCGTTCTTTCCATTCAATCATGATTGCCGAAGACACCTACCAAACAAAAAAATCAAGAATTTCATTATTTCTCACGTTTTTGTGAATTCGGCGATTTTCAAAAAGCATTTTAAAACATAAAATCAAATGCCCATAATATCTAAAAGCAACCAATCATCCTTTTTAGCCACCACACCCTTTAATATTTACCAAACAATGATTAAAACATGGTAAAAATTCAAAACGATTTGAGGGGGTGTGTGGGCGCTTTGAGGGGAATTTCCATAAATTTCTTTTGCTAAAATGGTTGGTCTAATCAAGTGCCAAGGTGTAGACATCTTAACAACCCTTCCCCAATGCTTTTTCGCGAAAGAATCCCCCCATTTTATTGACTTTTAAAAGGAGTTCAATTTGGTTCAAATTGGACGACCTAGGGCTTTGTGTTTTAAATTAATTATGCCATGAAAATCAACTTGAAACCATGCAATTCAAAGAGTAAAGGATGAACACCTACCTGTTTCGAACGGTGAGCAAAATGGTCGATCGTAGCTCCAGCACCGAGAAAAACGAGATTTGCTCCAATCAAGATTCTCTAACACTCCACAAATCCTTGCAAATGAAATGGTAAATGAGTTTTTGAATCAATTGATATATATAAAATTTCATTTTTTATAAGCTATGGTCATTTTGGGTTTCTCTAATGGTGTAAATGGTTTCACTAATATCTGGTTTGTAGCTTCTAGCATCGCAGGATTCTTGGTAGTTCTAATGAATCAGTCACCTTGTCGCATTTATGAGCATAGTCTTAGTTCGTTCTCGAGCTCGACAATATGAGAACGTAACCGAGTAAACTTTTATCTCTTTTTCGGACCCATACAAATACAATCACATGAAAAAGGAACCCCCCTGGAGTCTCCTTTAAACTCTTTTCAGACTCTCTAAATATGAAAAGATTGTCGAGTGATCTTGCTTTCTTTCACACTCGTTAAAAGGTTAGAAAGAGCATCTTTCGAGCAATAGTTTAACCCTTTTTCGGTCTCATTGGACTA
>ML846285.1:67191-80644 GCA_009831015.1 Picea engelmannii
TACTTATAGTGATTCACTTTTATACTTGAAGTGAAATGCACTTTACAATTTTTAGCATGAACTTTTTCAAAAAAAGTAACAAAAGAGAGACTTGAACTCAAGAGCTCTTACTTAATAAGGCAAGTTTTAACCAACTGATCTAGCAAAACATATTGTAATGTTTAGAAGGAGGATTGGGGGTGTTGTTGTTGTTGTTGTGGAAGACGGCCTTGGAGAGCATGCTCTAAAAAAACTCTTTTCACACAAGAAAAAAATTTCGCTTCTCGATGACAACAAGGGTTAGATCTCGGTTAGCTTACCCGGAAGATGCACCTTTTCCTATTTGTTTCTGATTTTCCAAGATCGCACAAGGCACGGGGCAAAGAGAATATGCATATCTAAAAGAGTAGCAGCCCAGAAAAAAAATACAAACCGAAATAATCAAAACTTTGCAAAAATTAAAAAATGCGTATTCAGATTTTATACCTCCGGATTCTGACTGTAATGGACGTATCTTGGGAAAACGGAAACCTTTTCGAGTGAAAAAAAAAGTGTTCCTAAATGAAAAGCGTGCTCCGGACCCAATGGAACAGTTGTTTTAGCCCAGAAATGTACAAAAATGCCAAAAAATGGAGATAAGGCAACTCGGCTTCACGATCTCGATCTACAACAGGAGCGGGTCTTCAGACAGGCTCTGATACCATGTTCGACAACACAGGTATTCCAACAGACGACGAACACCTTCAGTAACCACTCACATAACCAGATCAAATATCAACACACTGATGTTTTCATGTGGTAAAACCCCTACGGGGAAACATCCACGGCCCCAGCCAACGCGACCACTTGGAGCAGTTTATTAATGAAAAGAAAAAGATTACAGAGAGATTTTACAAGAGAGTTTCTCACAATCGATCATCGGCAAATGACCCTCCATGCTCTTTAAATAAAGATCATGGACCAATTGGGTGTTAAGCCACAGATCAATGGCCATTAAGATCGAGGAGAGTATGAACCGTCGGATCACTCTATGTCAGGAACATATCTTGACCGTCGGATTGCCTAACTACAAATGAATACTAATGCATACTAAAGAAATACACTTTTACCTAACGACATATTAGACCAAGTAGATCTTAACTAAATCCTAAGTGTCTAAATATCCTAACAATGGGACATAGTGGATGGAATCCCAAGCCCACCTGAAAGGGGTTGTGGCTGTTTGAGCTACGGAGAGCCCGATTGTAGTTGTGTTGTACATAGGGGAGGCTCTCATCCCATGTGCGTGGATGATTTTAGTTGTACATGCGAAAAATGTGTACGATCATCCGGTTGATGACCTCTATTTGGCCATCAGTTTGCGGATGGAAAGCTATGGACTTGGTGAGCTTGGTGTCTAGCATCGACCAGAGGTTGGAAAAAAATGTATCGAGGAACCTGCTATCCTGATATGAGATGATAGACTGTGGGATCCCAAAGTGTACCCACACTCGTTCAAAGAAGAGTTTAACAATGGCTTATGCTGTGATATTCTTCTTGCAAGCCATCATAATGGACATCTTCAAGAATTTGTCGACGACCAAAAAAACACAGTCATTTCCATGCTTAGTAGAAGGAAGGCTCGACATGTAATCCATAGAGATGGATTCCCAAGGTCGACTGGGGGTAGGAAGTAGAGTATCGAGGCCTTTCTTCTTTATGGTCGGTTTGGCAATGGCTCAAGCAGTGTAGGACTTGATGTACTTCCCGACATCCTGTCGAAGGTTTGACGAATAGAAATACTTTTGCAGTACTACCATGGTTTTCTTGACCCCAAAATTCCCAGCGACCCAACTGTAGTGCGCCTCCCAAATCATCTTGGCATGCTCAATTGAAGGAACACAAAGGTGTCCTAGGTGACATAGCAGGGCATCCTGGAGATGAAAATTGGGAACTTGCTTACCCTCCAAGAGTGTATTATATGTGTGGCTGAGTTCTAGATCACTTGTGTAGAGAAGAAACTAATTGGAAGTCTCGTGCCCATAAGATTTGAGCACAGTGGTTAGCACCACGATGGGTGGTCGAATGAGGCAGTCTGCAACATTATTGGCGCTACCTTTCTTGTACTTAATGTTCAAATGAAACTGTTATAGGTATGTGGACCACTTCTGATGGCGATCATTTTGCAACTTCCCTTGTGTCTATATGAACTGTAGGGGTCAGTGGTCTGTGTGGATGACCATTTCCTTTCCCAAAATGTAATGCTTCCATTGTCGGCAAGCCTACATAATGGAATACATATGTTTGTCATAAGTGGGATACTTCTGGAGTATGTTAGAAAGTGTCTCACTGTGATATGCCACTGAATGCCAATGTTGAGTAAGGACTGCCCCAAT
Organism: Picea engelmannii; assembly: GCA_009831015.1. NCBI lineage: Eukaryota > Viridiplantae > Streptophyta > Pinopsida > Pinales > Pinaceae > Picea > Picea engelmannii. The sequence continues at coordinate 69,546 of ML846285.1, forward strand.
AGCATAGTCAGAGGCATCTGTCTTGATCTCAAATGGTTGTTGCAAGTCTGGTAATGTGAGCACTGGTGTAGAGTAGAAGCGATGCTTCAACTCCCCGAACGCCTTCTGTTGAGATTCAAACCAAAAGAATTTTTCTTTCTCTCCTCCCTTGGTGACTTGACTCAAGGGCCAAGTGATATGAGAGAATCCCAACACGAACCTATGGTAGAAGTTGGCAAGACCCAAAAATATGTGGAGCCATGTTAGGGTGGTTGCGGTTGGCCAATCTCGAATGACTTGGATCTTTGTTGGATCCACATGCACCCCCTGCTCATCAATAATGTATCCCAGATACTGAACCTGGGTCATGCCAAAAGTGAATTTCTCCAAATTGGCACACAACTTGTGTTGCCGCAGTGTTTGGAGGACCTGTCAGATATGGTGGAGGTGCTCTTCCCAAGTCTGGCTGAAGATCAAAATGTCATCCAAGTATACCACTACAAATGAGTTGGTGAATGGCCGCAAGATGTTGTCCATTAGCCTCATAAAGGCTGCAGGGGCATTCATCAACCCGAAAGGCATGACCAAACATTTGAAAAGGCCCTCCTTGGATTTGAAGATAGTATTCCACACATCAGAGAGTTCGATTGCTACCTGGTGATACCCAGACTTCAATTTGATCTTGCTGAAATATTTTGCCCCCTTGAGTTGGTCCAGAAGGTCATCAATTCGTGGGATCGGGTACCTATTCTAGACAATGATCTTGTTCAGTGCCCGATAGTCAATGCAGAGTCTCCAAGTCCTATCCTTCTTCTGCACCAACACGATCGGGCTCCTACAGGGCGATGAAATCGACCGAATGTGACCTTTCTGCAATAGCTCTTGAATCTTCCTCTTGATTTCATCATTCTCTAGAATAGAGCACCGATAGATTGGTCCATTGGGCAGCGACGCACCTAGGTTTCGATCGAACAAGTGCTTGACCTGGCAGTGTAGAGGCACCCCTGCGGGGGAGGTGAAGATGTCCTCATACTCCTCCATGACCTTATCCATCTGTTGTTGTCGTGTAGAGGGGCCATGTCTAGAGGTCATGGCCACAATATTCTTCTTTCCCTGAGGGTGGATCATCAGGAAAATAAATTTCCTGGTTTTGGAAATGAGCTCACTGCATTGTTTTGCAGTAACGAAAGAGATGGTGGTAGGTGGTGCTATCTCCGGTATCCTGTATAGCTTATTTCCCAAAGTGATAATAACAACACGATGCCTGGACTCATACACAACATGTTGCTTGCACAAGTACTGTTGGCCTAATAATACATCAGAAACATCAAGAGGAGAAATGTCACACAATACCTCATCTGTGAAGGGCTTGACGCTATAGGGAAGGCGACATTGCTGGCTGACGTGGAGGTCTCGTCCTTGATGCAACCACCTGATGGTGTATGGTTGTGGGTGTGTTATGGTTGGCAAGCCCAACCACTTCATGACCTCTACCGAGATGAGGTTCTTTTGGATCCCATTCTTGACAATGAACTACGACAGGGAACTCTTTACCCACATCTTGGAATGGAAGAGACGCTCTACCTCTTCTCAGTCTTTTGGTTCCTCCTTCTAGAACTTCATGGTGGAAATGGTGGTGTTGGGATTTACATCGATAATATGCTTCCCCCTGTAATTCCCCTTGTCAGGTTCTGGTTTAGATTTAGAGCATGCATTCAATTCAGAAGCCTTCAACTCGGCTACCAGTGACTGCTTGGCCTGAAACTCACTTGTGTTGTGGGTAGAGCTCTTATGGAACTCACACCAATTCCTCGTGTCCTTTTTCAGCTTCGTGGTATTTTTCTTTGCTTGCAGCTTTGGCAGGTTGTCATGGGTCTCCCTGCCTTGTCTTGGTCCTTTGTTCTATGTTTTGGGGGTACCTTTCCCTTTCTTTTGATTCATATACCCAAAGTCTTGCTTCTTCTATTTGAACATCTGCTCAATCTTGGCAGCATATCGGTATGCCACACTAAGAGAGGAGATGTCGAGGAACTCCATTTCCTCTTGAATGTATATGTGAAGAAAACTACAATACTTTAACACCAAATGTTTCTATGAATCTTTGATACCCAACTTTATGCGTAGGGTATGAAACAGATTCGTTAGCTCATGCACATCTTGGTCCCTTTGCTGCCGCAACGTAGTCCATTGTATGTATTTGCCCTCATAGCTCCCCAAGGGATAATATTGTTCCTTGATGGCATCTCAAAAAGAATTCCAAGTGGGTGTGACCGAGAATAGAGAGGGTTCCCCCTCACCCTGTTGCTCCTATTAGGTTTCCCACCAGTCCTTGACATTGGGGGTGACTTTGAGGAGTGAAAAAATAATCCTTTCTCGGTCGGAAAAGTCACGAACCAAGAAATATCCTTCTAACAGATTCAACCATCTATCTATGACATCTGCATCTATTTGAATCTCAAATATGAGAATGTCAAAGTTTACTTGTACCTTAAAATGAGTGGTGCCTCCAGAGTGGCTGTTGGATGTAGATGCGCCGCCAGTGGGAATCCATTGAAGGATCTGGGAAAAGTTGTCCATCATCACATTCTTTTGTTTCTCGAGGGCCTCCTCAAGCAACATTTTGATAGGATCTCTTGCTCCCTCATCTTTCTTTTCTTCCCCCATGGGTGTTCGTTGGGGTTTGCGAGGCTGATCTTGCAAAGGTTCAACTAGATCGAGCCCTAACTCCTTCTACCCCGACCTCGTTGGGGACATGCAAAGAAGGATCGAGAACGAGTAGACCGCTATGATACCACTAATCTGAATTTATGTAGGAACATAATGAAATACAAAAATACACATAAATGCAGATATGCAGCGGAAACAAGACTTCATTTCATTAATAACAAATGACTGAAATATGCTTATAGACAGAATGGAAATAAGATAGCTAGGGCACTGGTAGCCTATCTCTGAGAAGAGATGTGGTGGCTACTGGCCTCTAAATTGTGTTCCAATGAGGCGCGAAGGCCTATTATTATTGAGAAACAATGGAAAACCTTAAACATCCAAATACCTAACCCTAGGAGATGAAATGCCAAGACTATACGCCCCGTTTGGGTAAATTGGTACACCAACTTCCTGAGGATGTAACTTTGGCATACAATCTTCGTTTGATGCGCTCAATACCTCATTAGAAATATCTATTTGAGGAATACAACTTTTGGGTGGGAAACATTGAATTTCGTTCAATGTTGCTCCTTGTTTTCTCAAAAAATGTGGTTTAGGGCCTCAAAACGGCTCTGGAAGTTCAGGACCTGAAAAATTGCTAAAAATAGTAAACTGTGCAGAAACTGAAAAACTGAAAGAAGAAATGGTGGGGGTCCAAGTGGAATAGGTGGGTGGCCACCAATATCCACCTAGATCATGTAGCCAACAATCTTATTGTCTTTCTGTAGCTCCTCCTTAACGCGATATTCTTCATTTATCTTTGCAACGTGTAACCATGTGCACTCTCCCCTCAAGCTTTTGGTTATGTTGAGCTCCCAACATATTTCAGCTGAAGATTTCACTAAGAAATGGGAATGAATCCCATCTTCTACCTAAGATACTCAAATGTGCCTCTTGGCAGTGGTTTTGTAAATATGTCTGTTATTTGTTCCTTGGTAGGAACATATTCCAACTTGACAATTTTATCATTTACCTATTCCCTCAGAAGTGATATTCGATTGGGATATTCTTTTTCTTTGAGTGCATCACTAGATTCTTTGAAATGATTATGGTGTTGGTGTTGTCACATAGTATTGAAATTGGATTCTTGTATTCTATCTGAATGTCTTGTAGTGTTTGTTTCATCCAGAGAACTTGTGTACAACAAGTTGTTGCTGCAATGTACTATGTTTCTATTGTGGAAAATCATATTGAAGAGAGTTTCTTTCTCAACTAAGATACTAAACAATTTCCCAATAAGAATGCTCCTCCACTTGTGCTCTTTCTATCATCAACATTTTTTTTTCATTCTGCATCATTATATGTTGTTAGAGTAAATTCTTCTCCTTTTGGATACCATAGTCCAAAGACTAAAGTACCCTTTAAGTCTCTAAATATTCATTTAACAACATGTCCATGTGTTTCCTTGGGTACAACTTTTAATATTCCAAGTAGCCCTACTTCATTCATTATGTTTTGTCTTGAAGCTATCACATAAAGTAGGCTGCCTATCATTGACCTGTATAGAGATTGATCATTTTCCTTAGATTCGTCCTCCTTGTTGAGCTTACATCTAGTGACCATGGGTGTGCTAACAGGTTTACAATATTCCATCTCAAAATTATTCAACATCTATTTGATGTATCTGGTATGATCAATGAATATGCCTTTGTTGTTTTGAGTGATCTACAGTCCCAAAAAGAATGACAATTCTCCAAGCACGGACATCTCAAATTCCTTTTGCAAACTTTTGGCTCATTTAATCATTATTACTTCCAAAGATAATATCATCTATATACACTACAATGATCAACATTTCTGCATTATCTATTTTGATGTAGTGATTTTTTTCTATTGTTCCCCTTTTGAAGCCTTGATGCTACAAGTACTTATCAAGTCTTGAGTACCATGCTATGAGATCTTGCTTTAGGCCATATAATGTTTTCTTCAATTTGCAAACATAGTCTTCATTTTCTGACAATAGAAACCCAAGTTTTTCTATGTACACTTCTTCCTCTAGATATCCATTCAAGAATGCTCACTTGACATCCATTTGATATTACTTTGAAATTATTAAATCTTGCAAATGCCAAAAACATCCTAATGGCTTCTAACCTTGCAACAAGTGCAAATGTTTCTTCAAAATAAATGCCTTCTATTTGAGCATACCCTTTACAAACCAATCTTGCTTTATTTCTTACTGCTTTTCCATCTTCATTCAACTTGTTCTTGAATACCCATTTAGTTCCAATTACATTTTTATCCTTGGGTCTTGGGATAAGATCCCAAGTCTCAGTTTTTAAAATATGATTTAGCTCTTCTTCCATAGCATTCACCCAATGTTGATTATTCCAAGATTCTATAAATCATTTAGGCTCTTCTTGGGACAATAAGGATAAATTCGTCTCCTCATAACTATTTTCCAATTTCCTCCTTGTCTAAGTTCTAGCATTTTTGTCACCAAGAATCAAATTTTCTTGGTGATTCATTTGTACAAACCTTGATGTTGTTTGTGTATCTTGGAATTTTGCTTTTTCTGTCCTGTCTTCTTCATTTTCTCATTCTTCTTCCTCCTCTTTTTCATTTGTTTATTCTTCTTCCTCTCGTTCTTCTTCATTTTCTTCTTGTTATATAAAATGTTTCATCACTCCATGCATCTTTATTGGATGGCCTTCCATTTCCCTTTGTAGACTTGAAGTCCCATTTTTTGTTCACTCCAGAGCTAAAAATACATATTTTTGTGCACATACGCGACCTACCAGTTAGATAAATTGCGTATATGCAATTTTCTCCACTACATCCCGTGTACATCAGGTTTGGTGCTCAAAAATTAAAAAAATATGTTGGGTTTTCCATGCCATGTCACATGATCCATGATCCTTGACATTCCATATACTAGAAATGATCTGACTCGAACCTTGAATTCCATTTGGAGGCTATAAATTGAGCCATTATCCAAGCCTTGTACGATCGACAATTCAACATTGAGAGAAAAGACACTCTCGAGAAATTTCACTTCATATTTAGTCTGCATCCCTTTGTCCTTGAAAGTCTAAACTTATTTTGTTCAACCCCCAAGATCTTCCTACTTTATGATGGGGAAACTCACTGACTCCTACATGTGAGCTTGCCTTTGCAGAGGATTGAAATGGTGGAGACCCAACTAGAGGGACTTAGTTTCTTGGTTTCGATATGTGTGTCATTACAAAAGTTTGTCTCCTATGTACTACTGTTGATTACATTAATAGAAATAGTCTTTTCTCATCCAATTGATATCTTGCAAATATTTGAATTACTTTCCATGGGTGTGATTTTCATGTATGTTAATAGATTATGCTAATTTATATGCTAACATGATATATCATCACCACATGCTTGCATATCTTGGTTGTTGAGGAAACGTTGCAGGTATAAAGCATTGGTTTGTGTGCTCAACGATGGCATTCTTCGAACATCTGGATGAGGTAGGCTCCTTGTTGTAGGAAAATCTCCCCGCGGATAGGTAGATCACCTCTAAGGCTTGACCTTAACCCTAGACAAAAAAGTGCTTAACGTGGACACTGAATTTCTTTCAAATATATTCAAACTAACATATGAGAAAGAAGGATGATAGAGGTACCTGTTATCGACGTTTGTCCCTGCGCGCTCCGAGTTGCGCTCCAATCTTTTGCTTCTCGCTGAGTTATGCGGACAAAACAAGACACGACCACTTTCTAATCTATTGATATTAGCTTGAAAACATATCTATCACTAAATGATAAGTTCATGTAACATCAAACACAAACTAGAAAGAAACAGGCCAAGCGTGTCATATTAATGAGAATAACGACAGCAGTACTTACAATCATAGATGCGAATGCGACAACTTCGTCAAGTCCCCTTCGTCTAACCCTGGCCTGAAATATCCTCAATCTGGATAACAACAGCTTCATTGATCACTCTTCTTTGGCTGACTATAAGTTTCCTCCAAGATCATAGGTCTCATAAGTTCAATTCTTCCCCCTTTCCACTATCATAGAGCCTATTTATATAGGTTGGGAGGAGTCTAACCCCTTGAGTTATGTTTAGAACCAGTTGGGAACCTTCTCCATAGATCAGGGATCTGTTGATGGAAACAAGAATTCGAGCACAACTACCTCCTAATATCGAATGTTCCTTCCCTTATTCTTCTCAACGGGATAACAACTGACCCAGATTAGGGAGCGCTCCTTCAGAAGGGGTCTCAGAGCATTGTAGCGCTCCTTGGTAAGCCTTGGGGAAGTGCCAACGCTCTTAAGATGAGCAACGCTCCTCCAAAAGGGTCTGGGCAGCGTTATAACACTCCCAGAAGCATCATAGGGGAGCGCCAACACTTCTGCAGCTGAAGTAGGGGAGTGTTCCCCCTCCAAACCTCTGTTTCAGGGCTCCTTTCAGGTGTCAAGAGTCATTTGATCCCAGTAAACCAGTTCTCCTCCTTCAACTCAGTCATATGAGATTTCATAAGTGCCTCCTTAGTGTCATTATCATGGCATCATATCTGAATGTTGTTTGCGACACTAGTGATCAACTTGCGACACTTGCGAAAGTTGTAGGGAAGATGCGACACTTACGACGAGTGATAGGGACAATGCAACACTTATCCATCTGAGCGATTTTGACGTGTAACAGAATGCCCCACAAAGTATGAAGTCAGAAGATGTGAACTGATGACTGAAATGCTTTGTAGACGTTCAAGAAAGGGTATAGACTCGGAGAACCTGACAAAAGCTGCACACAAACATCCAACAAATATCACGACATGTTTCAAAACCCAAGGTAGGCATACCTATGCTTGGATGATCAAGATTTGAGATATGTCCGCCATAGTATACACTGCAGATCCATAATTGTATTGATAAAAAGGGTATAGCCACCGAAGATACAATGTGGATCTATACCTTGATGACTCAGACTGATTGTAGCTACGAAGAATACACACTGGATCTACGAGATGACAAGACATAGCCACGACCAATACAAAGTGGATCTATGTAACAATGTATGTGTTCTTAGTCCATAACTCCTTCGCAACCTGGGCGAAACATATATCAAAGTGAATTACTCAACCCAGGGTGTTCTTACCAATCCCGATATGGCATGAATCTAACCATGTGAATAGATGTCTTGGTGTCGAACATGGAAAAAACCACTTGATTACCAGTCAATGAGGTAAACCATTAACAAGTGCGAGGGAGATCACCATTAATGTCAATGATTCCCAAGGTACCTTAGTACATTCCCCCGAACGTGAATAGGCGAGCTGAAGTCGAACATTCATGGAATCATTCGATCAGAGGTCAATGATGTAATCCCACTGTCGAATGTGAGGAAGCCTGCCATTGAGGCATGCAGGTCCCAAAGTACTAAATGGTTTGCAAGCCTAATTCCCGGATAATGTGTTGAAGTCGACGGGGATAGACTCGTCGAGGGAGGGCCTTGATGTATCCCCCATCAACGACACGAAACGGACATAGATATGTAATTGGTAGATCAGATGGACATGGAATGACACAGGTTTTGAGACAAGATATTTGGGATGGTTGAATCTCGAGGCGGATACTTTCCTTGAACATTGAGGCACGACAACAAAACGTGACATGGACCAAAAATATGCAGTGGGTATCATGACTTGCGTTGGGTGACTCAAAGGAGTGAAAGGAAACTCAAAGGATTGGCTTAATGCAGAGGTTTAGCGGATTATGATGTATGGAAAGTGACAAAGTGCCGTGTTCAAGGGCGACTCTAAGAAGTGCTAGATGATGTTCTCAAGAGACTGCTTGGCTTGCTCCTTCCAATTTTTTCCCCCATCCAGATAGATGAGTACCTATTTTTAATTTAATGAGCTCGAGGAGGATAGCACATGCTCGATATAACTCACCTTTGGTAAGTTCCTCTTCCTTCGTTTAACGAACCGGAAGAAGTAAGGGTTCGTTCCCATATGGGCCTGTCGATGTGTGCTTTAATGAGTCCAAAGACAGAAAAATCGAAGGTTTTTCGGGATTATAGAGTTTGGAAAAACACTTAAAAGAGAACTCTCTCAGTTCCTTTTTCGTACAGTAGTCCAATGAGACCGAAAAAGGGTTAAACTATTGCTCGAAAGATGCTCTTTCTAACCTTTTAACGAGTGTGAAAGAAAGAAAGATCACTTGACAATCTTTTCATATTTAGAGAGTCTGAAAAGAGTTTAAAGGAGACTCCAGGGGGGTTCCTTTTTTTTGTGATTGTATTTGTACGGGTCCGAAAAAGAGATAAAATTTTACCCGGTTACGTTCTCATATTGTCGAGCTCGAGAACGAACTAAGACTATGCTCATAAATGCGACAAGGTGACTGATTCATTAGAACTGCCAAGAATCCTGCGATGCCAGAAGCTACAAACCAGATATTAGTGAAACCATTTACACCATTAGAGAAACCCAAAATGACCATACCTTATAAAAAATGAAATTTTATATATATCAATTGATTCAAAAACTCATTTACTATTTCATTTGCAAGGATTTGTGGAGTGTTAGAGAATCTTGATTGGAGCAAATCTCGTTTTTCTCGGTGCCGGAGCTATGATCGAACATTTTGCTCACCGTTTGAAACAGGTAGGTGTTCATCCTTTACTCTTTCAATTGCATGGTTTCAAGTTGATTTTCATGGCATAATTAATTTAAAACACAAAGCCCTAGGTCGTCCAATTTGAACCAAATCGACCTCCTTTTAAAAGTCAATAAAATGGGGGGATTCTTTCGCGAAAAAGCATTGGGGAAGGGTTGTTAAGATGTCTACACCTTTGCACTTGATTAGACCAACCATTTTAGAAAAAGAAATTTATGGAAATTCCCCTCAAAGGGCCCACGCACCCCCTCAAATCGTTTTGCATTTTTACCATGTTTTAATCATTGTTTGGTAAATATTAAAGGGTGTGGTGGCTAAAAAGGATGATTGGTTGCTTTTAGATATTATGGGCATTTGATTTTATGTTTTAAAATGCTTTTTGAAAATCGCCGAATTCACAAAAACGTGAGAAATAATGAAATTCTTGATTTTTTTGTTTGGTAGGTGTCTTCGGCAATCATGATTGAATGGAAAGAACGAGAACACGAGATGGATGATTTAGCCGCTCTACGGAGTCCCTGTACACGGGCCGCTTTGAGGGCCTATGGCTTGCTCAAGTTTTTCAAATTGCAGAAAATGAAGAGCGAGATCCTACTGCTTGAGCACATGATTGGCCTTTGGGATGTTACGGAGCATGGATTCCGTATTGGTACACAACTTCTAACCATTGAGTTGGAAGATGTGTATTTTCTGACCGGCCTCTCGAAAAGAGGGGTCCCCATATCTTTTACAGGACAGAGGGCGTTACCTGAGCAGGTGGACGTGTATCTGGCACGTCACTGTATTCCGGGAGCACGGTTGGTAGGGGGCAGGATCCCTATCAAGGATGTACGAGATCTGCCTCTCCGATCGATATTATTCGCTATCACGAATGTAACTGGTAGAACTAGTGCTCATTTGGCATAGAGATCACAGGTGGCCTATGGTGTTCAGTGTTTAGAACCAACACTGTTCAATTGGAGTGTGGCGTTCCTTCGGAATGTGAAGGAACAGATCTCACGATGCAGGAATGGTCAAAAACAGTTCGGTTATGGCTCGTTCTTAGTCTCATTTTTCTTGGAGCGCATCCCTCAGATGTAGCCTCAGATCGCACTGGCAGTACGACCAGTGGACGAGCCTCGGATGGAGAGGTGGACTAGTTTATCCCCCAGACTAGTCTCGGAGTCAGAGTTTCACTTTACTGGTGACTTCTTCACCTGGTTGAGACGGCAGTACCTCTAGATAGAGGAATTCCCCTACACCGACGTAGACTTTCGTGGGAGCATGGGCTTGATTTTACCCGCGGGGGAAGATTGGGATGAGTCAGGTAAGAGACTTAAGCCATTCCTTGTCAAGTTTTGTTTTTTAAGTTTTTTGATGTATATGTATTTTTTTTGGGTATGTAAGAGAGTTTTTAACAGATGTTTTGTTTTCAACATGAATACAAGGGAGCAGTGTGCCCAGTGGATATACCAGTGCCAGGACGTCATGGCGACGCCCCAGTTGTAGCAGACCCAACAGTACCGGTGGTGGGCCTCTGGGAGGTTGAGAGGAACCTCCAAGGCCTTACTATGGGCATCCCTCCTCTACGGAGGGGGGATGTGCCTTTGCATATGTAGCGACACACTGTAGGGGTGCCAGAGAATATCAATTCTCTGTTGAGGTGTGTAGAACGTGCAGTATTATGTTACTCACAACATAATGCGACACGGGGAGATTAGAGTCTCCTCGCGGTTGTGTTTTTGTATACCTTGTCAGGCGATATTGTATGGGATGATGGACCCAATATTTTTCTCTCTTACAGACCTTTTGATGTAATGCAAACATTTC
>WSFP011347946.1:0-35731 GCA_009831015.1 Picea engelmannii
CAGCAAGTAGCAGCTTGCAAAACAGAGGTTGTAGCCTCATTATGAGTTGGTGCTCATAAGTATGATAATGTACAAAATGTAAAGATTACTTATCATATAAAGAAGAAGAGGTTTTTACCCTTTATGGGTTTCCTCAGGAAATAACTGTCTCTGTGTATCTCATATGTGGGAATGATGCTGAATGTTCTATTGCTTACTTCCTTGCATTATTGTGGTTGTCATTGAATGCTCTGTAAAGAGTTTGAAATAAATATAATTGTTTAAGCACGGTAACAACTGATTCACCCCCCCCCCCTCCTCTCAGTTGTCCAACACATTGTACTCGTGTTGAATGACGATAGTTCTAAAATCTTATAAAGTTTTTTTTATGGTTAATAAGTTATGATCTTATAAACGTTGTATGATTAACAAGGGAAATAACTGCAAAACACCTAGTCCCTGCCTAGAGAGTAATATAGCTTTGTGTGAATAAAACATAAGCCACTCTAACCAGCTGATGTGATATTTTGATATTATATATACTTTCTTAAACTTAATTGTCAATCATAAAAAAAAATGTATTAAATGGAGGGATTGAAATTTAGATATAAGTTTTTTTATAATATTATTATTCAATATTGTAATTATACTAGTATCATTCATTATTATAATTATAGATAATTTATTATTACAATTATATAATTATAGATAATTTATTATTACAATTAAAGATAATATATCTATTGATTAAAAATTAACTTTAAAATTACGCTTTTAAATTATGTAAAACTTTATTTTTTAACTTGTTATTGTTAATTTCCAGCCTAGTTCCTACCTTGAAATATAAAAAGAAGTGCCAACTTAAAAAAAAAATTGTTGGCCACAAATTTATTTTAGGTTTGGGAATTAATAATAAAAACAAACTTTGAGAAGTTTGATAATTCATAATAATTTTGTTTTGTTAATTTCTAAATTAGTTTTATATTTAAATTAAGTAATTTATGTTAAAACTTTGTCCAATTTTTACTTATCATGGTTATCATGGTTGAGAATTTTTTTAATTTTATTGGTTAGGCAGGATTTTATAAAGGTCTTTTCAATTTTTTTGAAAAAGTAAACCATGATGTAGAAAAAGTTTGTGCCACAAATATCATATAAACAAATTAATAATTATGAAATAAATTGCTACGAACCAAATGGTTGGGCTGGGTGGTAAGAGAAGTTGATTGCAACTAATAAACTTAGAAACCCAAAATCTAAATATAACACATGCAGGATAAATTATAAGATAGTATAAAAGCCTTACTATTACACATGCATTCACGCCATGTGTTCATTGTATTGATTTTCTTGTTTTGCGGGTTCATAGGTTTCACCTAACCACTGCTAGCATGGTTCGATAGTCTGTGAAAGAAAATGGACCTAGGAACGAGGTTCCTGGTTCAAATGAAGAATGAATACCTACATTGAGTGGGGAAGAAAGGAAAAACGGGGCTCCCCTTCGGTCTTTCTTGCTTAGGCAGAAGGGAGGGCTCAATCTCTATATTAGATGAGTTCCTTTGATTCAACAATGGTTGCAGTATGTTGTAAATCATCCATGCAATGGCGAGCACCAAGGGAAGGAGTAACAGAGTTAGGTGCAACCAGGAGACCAAAACAAAACCAATAGCTCATCTTCAGGCTCAACCAACCGCATATTTTTCCTTCTTCATTCTCTCCAAGCAAGCCTCGAGGTTCTCGACTTCTCTTGTGAATGGCAGCCCTTGCACAACCTCTCATGGGCTCAACCAAGAGACCACAACAACACCTGCATTTTTTGTGGAAGAAGAAATTCAAAGAGTCTTTTTGCTAAATGGTTCATACTACTTCTTCCATTCAGTGATATAACAAACATAAATTGACTACAACTACTTTTTAGACTCAAGCATGTAACAAACATGTAATTGTAATTGAGATGTAATTGATTGCTATCTAAATCTAACAGATGTTTATGCTGAGGAAGGTTTTGTGATTGGAAATACTGATAAAGTACATAACAACAAAAGTAGAAATGATATGAAATGAGTGGTATTAAAAATTCGTTTTAGATTTAGAAATAACAATGACAATAAGTAGATATGATATGGGAGCACCATCCCCATTGTAGAAATTTAGGCCACTTTCCTTCTTATGTTTACAGTACAAATACAAATCATATTATTATGTCAAAGGAAGAATAAAATTGCAATTAATTATGCGGTAGGGTTTCATTATTTTGTGTTGCAATACCTGAGTTGGTTAGACCCTGTAGACCTTAATGGGATCATTGACCAACAGATAAGTCTTGGTAAAAAAGGGAATTGACGGGTTACATTTAGGCTTCATGCAATGTTGCTTCTCCAGTCATGGTCGTTGAGTTGGACCTGATAATGGGGCTTCTTGAAGGAAACAATGTGGCTCTGCACCATGAAGACATGAACACATTTGGAGAGCTTGATTTCTTACATTTTGAGTTTGTTGAGCCTCTGAACATACTCACGAACGTATATCAAATCCCAAATGACTACCGTCCCTCCCGTCTTGAGAACCCTTACCACTTCTTGGAGCGCTTTCGTGCGTTCAACTGCGACGACAGAGCTCTTGTGCATGGATTCCTTTCCCACTGTGTGGAGAAAACCGACAGAGACCACAACATCAAAGTAATTGTCCATGAACGACAAGTTTCGGGCATCCCCACTCCGGCAAGTGACGTATTCTTGGAATCCTTCAATGGTCATTGTTTTCAGTGTGGACGACATGGTTTCTTGCCCGTCACACCAGAGATCCATTCCCACTATCCACCCGTTGTTGCGTTCTTTCTTTAGCTGCATTGTCACAACATTGAGAAGAATCCAGAGCCCACACTTGACATCCAAAGTGTTTTTCACGTTGGACCAGTCACCCACCATGCCCACCAATCCTTCGTAGCAATCTAGCAATAGTGGCAACAACATGGATTTGTGAGACTCCATGGACGGTAGCATTCCTTCAAAACTATCTAGCAACAAAGTCATGGAAGCATTCAATTTCTTCTTTAGACTCCCCGGTTTATGAAGTAATTATTTCTTCTTTAGACTCCCTGGTTTATGAAGTAAGTATTCGAGTGATTGCCTTAACGATTAGGTCAATCTTCCTAAATCTCACAGGATCCAACCTTATTACTTTATAGTAACCCTCCTTACCTAAGTGTGTATGTCATTTTCTCCAGGTGGTGAAGGATTTAATGGTGGCTCCATGTAGATTCCAGGTGGATAGTCATTCCCAAAAAACTGTAGAGAGATGTGGCAATGTTGCTTCAGGCATCGACTGTAATTCCTGAGAGATGTGGTAGTGCGGGGAATTTTTTTTTTTTTTTTTTTTTTTTCATTTTAAAATTAATTTTAAAATATCACAATTGTGAGTTAAAAATCTCCTACCACCAGGGCTTATTTAATTGCATCAATCCAATTGGACCAATAACAAATTCATTTTTTAATATTTATAAAATATTAAAATTTTTTAAAATTTTAAAAAAATACACGTTAATAATTTTTATGAAATAGTTTGGAAAGAGATTGAAAAATGCATCAAAATGGACTAATTAGTGTAGAAAAATCGGCTACATAATACACGGTCAATGATAATTGATCGTGAGGCCGTTGCTAAGGTCCCTGGCTTGGCAGGGACTAATAGGGGATGATCTTATGATGTATTGTTAAAAAGTATGCTTATTGTCTTAAAAAATTTATAATGTTTAAATATGTTTTATTTTGTATTTATTTAGGTGTAACAACCCAATTTCATTAATTAATGATCATAATTTATTTAGGATAAATTAAATTAATTATTTCAATAATTAGATTTGAATCTTTTTATTATTTTACTAGTTAAAGGTAGGTGTAGGAATTAATGAGGGGATAAGGTAGATGGGAATTAAATGGGGGGAGGTTGGGGATGGGAGGGCGGATCGAGAGAGGAAGGGAGGATTGGAGAAGGAGAAATTGGAGAGAGATTTAGGGCTAGTGGACTGGTTGCTAGGATTTTGGGCTCGAGGGCTAGGGAATCTAATTTCCTCGAGCTAGGGAGCCGGAGAGGCTCTGTTCCTAGTTGTCTGGGAGGAAACAACTTCAGGCAGGCAGTTTCAGGCACTTTCAACAAAGCAATTTTAGTAGGTTAACCTCATTATTCAAGAGGTATGTTACTATTTCCACTCATTACTATTATTCACAATAAACTGTTAATTTATTATATTTTATTTTGAGTATAGCTAAAATATTTTTGTGTATAAACACACCCACATCTAGAATGCTGAGAATTGGAATTAGATTTACTTCAATTAAAGAGTAACATGTTCATTCAGTTAATCGTTTGTTGTACAATCCATGAACCCCTGAGTATTGGGGTATTAAAAATGGTATCAGAGCCCGGTTTCAAAACCGAAACCTAGGGCTTACCCACCTACAATCCTGGAAAACACAACCTTGAACCCCTGGAAATGCAACCTTGAAACCCTTTATTTACAACCCTTAAATAAACCAGAAATAACCCATAAATGACCCTGGAACCCTAAGGAAACTACCCAAAGAAGTCTTGAAGAAGAGGGAGAGTGAAACATGAAAAGAGACCCCGCCACACCTCTTCCAGTCCCATGTCCACATGTTCCTTGTTCCATTGTTCCAACATCTGTATCTATAAACATCCTTACCTACAAAGGACAAAGAGAAAATAATTATAAGGGTTAGATCATAGAAATTACTTATATATATATATATATATATATATATATATATATATGAGTAAGATCATATATATTTGAATAAAATAAGAAACAATGAACACATTAAATAGCATATTATATATTAAAAACAAGCAAACAAACAAACAAACAAGTACGCATTCCCCAGTATCTTGGATTATAAACTCCAACCCCCCTAGTAGGACATTGGTTTGGCCCTTTAGTATCACAGGGAAACTTTATTGTGTTCAATGAGTGATGAACGATCTATCACCAGCAATATAGATCCTTCATCACCAATGGGTGACCATGGATCTATATTTGATTGTGTGTTAGGGCCCCCAACTTCAAATCCTTTATTTCTTACAATCTATGCCCACAACCCACCAGGTCCAACATGATTTATCTCCTTGAAAAATAGTCCAAACAAAGTGGAAGGTATCTGTCTATCGGGTTGTATTGCTTCCATGTTGAAAAGCATCGTTTGGTTCTCTTGCTATGCACCAAATCCAAGTCCAGCGCACCACATGGCCATGAAGGTGATCAAATGCTTCAAAATTTCATGCTTGTCTTCCATTTTTTTCAGTGTTTAATGTGCAATAATAACAAGACCGCACAAACTAGAACAAAGCCGAGAGACTCGACAGTTAGTTCAACTCGTTGTGTCTCGTAGAGGGTTCTTCCCATATTTTCCACCAAATACAAAATTGGTTCTATCAGTCTGCCATAGGATTTTAACCCTAGACCTCTGCAAGCACCAACAACTTAAACCTTGGGCGCTAACCATCCATGAGAATTGAACTCATAACCTCCACGAGCGCTAAGTTATCCACTCTATATGATAACTAGTTTTCCACAAGTTTGTTCCCACAGTGGTACAACTGTTTATGTCCCTGGGAGAAGGCAAGGAGGGTCGATCCTGCGACCTCCTCTGGTGCCCACATCTAAACGATCGTGCGCTAACCAATGTGGTAGGCTTCATGACTGTCCCTGGGAGAAGGAGAGATTCCTTTCGCCAAGTCCTCCTCCAACACCACTACCAACACCTCCACCAAGTCCACCTCCAACGCCACCACCAACACCTCCACCAAGTCCAACTTTAGTGCCACATTCCACGCCAAATCTCTAAATGATTTGTTGCGGTTGCAGGATGCCGCATATTGATAAGATGCGGCCATGGAGATGGAGGAAAAAGTAGTAGTGGAGGAGGATGCATCCATGGAGGCGAAGGAAGCAGTGGAGGATACAATCATGCAAGCAAGATATAAAAATGCAAAGGATGGTCGACACAAATGGTAGGGGAGGAGGATGAATGGGGATTCAAGATAAAACCCAAGGGTTCGAAATCCCATAGTGAAAGCGAGGATTTTGAAGCGGAGTTGGGATGAATTTGGGATAAATTTTCATAGATTTGGGAGGCGACCTCAAGCTTGTTGCAAAGCAAAGGTAGGTTGGTCGGTCTGGGCGAAATGATAGGGAAGATAAGAGCTAGGTTAGGTTTAGGAGTGAGGGTCAAGAGCTAGGTTAGGTGGATGGGGAGTGGGAGACATGTAAGCCTCATGCGAGGCTCCATGCTGCCTAGCCCAGTCCATTAATTTTTTATTTCATTTTATTTCATTTTTATTTTATTTTATTATTATATATTAATTATTATGTATACCATAATTAAATAATTTTGTTATTTATTTCGTTAGTTTATTTATAAAAGAAAAAAAAGGAACTATAAATAAATTAATTTCAACTAGTGAATCATATAATAAAACAAATAAACATTTAAAAAGGGAATATATATATATATATATATATATATATATATATATATATAAACATACCTATACCTATAGATGAATCCATGTACTTATAGAAATTAATGAAAACGAAATTAAAGCTAATATAATAAAGGGGTAATTACATTAATATAGTAACATTAATATCCTAATTAAATTACATAGACTAAGGTTAATATTATATTGATTACTTCCCCCCCCCAAAAAAAAGGACTTAAATAAGATTAAGGGAGGGATAAATGTTTGATTCAGTAGGTAAGATAGGGTGATTAACGAGTACCCCATAGTGCTAGCATAGCTAGCAAGGTGAGAGAATTAGTAGCTCACCTAGATGAAGCTATCAAGCTTAGAGGCTTTTGACGCTGACCCTTAGCCACTTATCTTATGGGAGTAATGTCTATTTACAGACAAGTATAAAGAAACTTATGCCTAAACCTTATGTTTGCAAGTATAAGTTGAGTAAAACCTTGAATGCCTTAAACCCTTTGCTAATAATCTTTGGTCGAATGCATATTCAGTCAGTCAGGATAGTTAGGACTAGGGGAAACCAAGGCCAAGGGGCATCATCGCAAGGACCACCAATACCGGTACCGCCGCCACCATCGCCCAACTAGCTCTCATTTTGCACTCCTTGGAGGCTATTAATGAGACATTAAAAGGACGCCAATCAACAAATGTCAAAGTGGAACACTCATCATCTGGAGTGGGTAACCATGAAACATCAAGGGAATCAAATGGAGGGCCTCCAACAGGGGACATCATTAGAGTACTACAGAAGATTAAACTCCTAGAGTTTTCAAGGGGACGTGAAAGTGAACGTGTCGAGGCATGGTTGGAAGGAATGACAAGATGTTTTTCCTTGTTATACTATGCTTCCACGTCAAAAGAGAATATAACGATCTTTCAGTTAAGGGACAGTGCCTTGAACTGGTGGAGTAATCTGGAGAGGTAGTTGCACCTTACTCTAGACACTGTCTCTTGGAAAATTTTCGAGGAAAGGTTCCAGAGGAAATATTTGCTGGTGTAATACGAAGAACAATAGGAAGGATCATTTCAAGCTCTAATTCAGGGAAACTGAAATGTGGAATAGTATGAAATCAGGAACTTCATGGAGTTATTAAAGTATGTCTCATACATGGATACAAACCAATGACAAGCATAACATTTTGTGTACGGTTTAAACCCTAGGATAAGGGCCATGTTGTGGATATGGAAACCATCTCCAGTAGTTGAAGCAGTTGAAAATGATCATTACATAGAAGATCATATGAGCTTAAAATAAGGTATGAGATGGACTATTCCACAACAACCTGGATTCATGGGGAAGTCCCCTAGGACCTTCTCCAGGGGAGGAAGTTCTAGGCCACTGCCTTGTGGAAATAGAGCTGCACCTAGAGCAGTTGCAACAAGTATTTCAATGGCAGTGAGTGCAGCATCGCACTCATCACCAATGACATAGGCAGGTCCACAATGTTATCACTGAAATTTTGTCCGCAAATGGTTACAAGAATCCAACATCGTCAAACAGTTATGAGGTCACCCATGGACCAAAATTACCACAAAAGCATTTCCAAAGGGTCAAAAACTATACAAGCAGTGACAAAATTAAAGTGCACTATGACTACACAGGGCGTGCACACACATGTGCAAAATAGAAACATAGGAAAAATGCACATGTGCCCGATGCGTGAATGTGGTCGCTAAAAGCCGCGCACATCTGAGAACGACGCATTTATGAGAATAGTCGACCTCCCACCCACTTTTGGTTCATCTTCCAAGTTGATTTGACACTCAAATATGGACTGGATCCTACTGGGTGGCTGGTCAAAGACCTAAAAATGCCCTAATTAGCCTCTTTTCACATTACAAGATGGTTGCACAATACCTCAAAGAGGTGCTATAAAACAAGGCCATGGGAGCACTTCATTCTTAAGGAATTTCAATAGCAAAGTTATGTTGCTACTATTCTCTTGAGGAATCCTCTATTCTCACCAAGAGTATACTAGCACCATTACATTGGGAAATCCATCTCACCCCTTGAGTGGATTAGGAAAGAATTCTTTCACCATTTTCATTCAAAGTTGTAAGAAGAGCTTATTTGTGGGGGTTCAAGATCCCTCCCTTGGAGGAAGAAGGGACTCATAGTCCTCTTTCTTCTTGGTGTTTTCTTTCACTAATATAAACCTTACCATTGGTGACATGGGTCTTATTGTTTCTTTTTTTCTTATGTCCCTATGCTCACTAGTTTAGTTGTTATTTTATTTCTTAGTTTAATTCTTAGTTGTTCTCTTATATTTCTTTCTCTAACCCTTTTCCTTACAATTGTCCTGCTTAGCAAACCCAACTAAGCTTGCAAGCACCTCTGATTTTCTCATCTAAGTGGAAAAAGAGGTGCAACAGATTGGCGACTCCGCTGGGGAAAGGTATCAATTTCCTACCCCATTTGGGTTTTTATATCTCTTCTTTTGGTTTATTTAACCTGCAGGTGCATTAACTGGCCCAAACAGACCTGCAAAACATCCAATTCCAGGTTGAATTGAGAGAATTCCATCCGGAATTTTCTTCACGGCCGTGTGTCAGTTGTGCGCGGGTTTTTTGGCTCACAGATGCGCATCATGTGCACATGCGCTAAAACCATAGTTTTGTTCTGTGCACCTACGCCCAAAAGCTTGTTTCGGTCTGCGCATAGGCGCTCAGTGCGCCTCTGTCTACACTGAGACCCGCACACCTGTGCAAAAAACTACACATTGTAAGGTTTTTTGAGATTTGGGGAAGGCCCTTAGCCTTCTTAAAAGTGATTTCATGCATGTTTTAAGTTGCACCACACTTAGTTCCCTCTTCATATAAAGGGATTAGTCAAAACACATAGGCACTGAGGGGGTTGAAAATCACTATTTCCTCTTTTGCTTTCATTTTTCCACATGGATGGCTTGCTTTGACTAAAAGTATAAGATAAAATCATTTGTAATCGCATAAAACTTGCATTGGGACTAGAAGTTGGATAACAATCGCTTAGTATGCTCTTCTCTCGCGCTTCCAAGCGACCTTGAGAATCAAAAAAAGATTGTGGGACAATTTCATCTCCCTTAAAAAGACTAAAACCTTTAGGAGAGGACAACAACCCCTCTTGGGACTCCTCTTAGTTTATTTTTCAAAACACATCTTAAGATTGTAACGGGCCCATACATTCCCACATGCTACAAAGATAGGATAGTGTTGAAATTTACTTTCTTAGATTAAAATCACTAGGGAAGTTTAAAGGTTTTGTAATGGGCCCATACATGCCCACATGATCACAATCTAGGATAGTTTGAAAGCTTTTCTTAGATTAAATCACAATAGGGAGTTAAAGGAATAGTAAAGGATGCACATGCCCACATGCTAGTTTCCTAGGGACTTTTGAATTATGCAAGGTTGTACCAAAGGCACTTAGTTAATTAGGTAATCAACACTTGTAAGGACCAAGCGAAGTCCACATGCAGCAAGGTGACACCTAATTCATTAAAACATTGGCACACTTTCACTCATTCACATGCAAAAGTCACTTATCACTCACATAGTTTCTTCTCGAAACGTGGAGGTCAAAGTAAGTTTCCTCCAAAGGGATTCTGAAACACCCCACCATTTTCTTGACGAAACTATCCACTCCCATTTAATTTCAACGAGGTTGGTTCACACCCCCAACCTCTCAAACAACTACATCTAAATTTTTTCAAAAAACTCACTAAGTTTTCCTCCACAGGAGGTGCCAAAAGAAAATTTTTAGTCTAGGTAGGATTTTGAGGATAGGCATCCAAATAACTCCCCGTTATCTGATTCTCACATTGTCAAAACAATAGAAGTTTTCAAATAGGGAACTGAAAATCCTCCAAGTCAAGTGTTCCTAACACCATAAGGCAGGGAGATACCTGTGAAGGGTTGAAGGCTGAGGTCCGGTTGTTCTGTGCATCCCCCCTTGAGGCACCCACCTCCTAGACGGGATCCAGCCCGTGACCCATTTCTTAGGCTAAAAATCTAAATTCCGCACTTTGACCGAGGAACCTAGTGACCAAATTTTAGGACATCTACCCAGGTGGAAATTGTGGGCTGCAATTTCACCTTGATCGGATTTTGTGTGGCTATTGGGAAATATCGCCAGCTCTTTCGGGATATGCCCCCTTTACCCCTCATTATAACTGATTATTTCATCCTTCACTAGTTTCTCTTTCGGTGACTTTAGACCCCACTGTTGAGTACTATTGGAAGGTCCAGTGCTATTTGATAGGAGGGACGCTACGTCTTTTAGGACACGAGCATTTATTTTCTTTGATTCCCCACGTGGACAAAACCTACTTATCTACATATATGCTTCTTGTTCAAAACACTTTATGTATGATGCACTTCTGATTACATTTTGATTTAGATATATATATATATATATATATATATATATATATATATATATATATTGTGTACAGTTCAAAATTTGCAACAAAGGCTCTTGTTTATTTTCTCTCATCACATTTTGCACACATCCACTCAGCTAGTCGGACATCATAGGGGACCCACAGAACCCCCATCGTTCCAGACTCTTACTAAACCTCCCTCCTATTTTAGGGGGAGTTCCTGGTATTGCCAACTCATCGGCACCACCTTCACACACTCCTGTGAGTGCCACTGTCTTAGGATCGGACTTTCTTGGTTCCACATTACTTGGGTCCACTTCCCAAATCCCTCTGTCCACTCACTCTCCTTTACATGGAAGCGGAGGGCCAACTTTCTCTCAATACAGAAGTACCAACCCACCTAGCCCCCCTCAAGGGTCAGGTTCACAGAACACTCACACCATGGCTAGAACTAATCCTCCACCCCCATTACAGATGCCATATTTGGCCTCTCTTAACATACCAGATCTAAGCAAACTCACCAATGATCCTATATTGCATGACCCCACATGGCCTGCGATGCTTACCAAACTACCTTCAAACATCCCCAAATTTGAAGGAAAGGCAGGAGAGGACCCTGCCAACCATGTCATGACTTTCCACCTATGGTGTTCTTCCAACAACATTATGGATGATTCCATCAGACTACGATTATTTCAACGCACACTCACTGGCCCATCAACCAAATGGTATGTAGACGAAAAATAGGGGTCCCATGCGACTTTCGAGTCCTTGGCCAAATCATTTTTGACCTTCTTCCAATTACCAATCCGCCATGATAATGGTCTTGAACTACTCTCTAATTTCAAACAAACCTCAGCCACACATATCACTGATCATATTCATGAATGGTGGAGACGACGTAGTTTGTGCAAATATGAAACCACCAAACAACAGTGTCTTGACTGGTTTCTCAGATCACTTGTCTCTCTCCTTGGTAAAGATGTAGCTTCCACCTTCCCTCAATCTGAAGAAGAAGCCACCAGTAAGGCTCAACAATATGACCTCATCTATTCACAATCAGGGTACTTATACACAATACTTCCTGATCTCCCCAAACCCATGCCATTCGGTCAAGACAAACCCGGGATGTCTCACTCAGTAGATGGATTAATTGGTAATACCACACACCACAGTCCTCAACCCCAACCACCACCAATGTATGGCACACCTTAATATCCTCCGGCATATGGGGGAACCTATTATTACCCCCCACCCCCTTATCAACAACCATACCCTGTTGCTATTCCTCCACCCATCAGTGGGCCACCACCGACACCCCCAATACACCCACCTATCCAAACAAGTTCTGGTACCCCCTCTACCTCAGCTTATACTTTAAGTACTAGCGAAAGCGCCACGACTTCCTACGTACCTTACGGATCACAACTCCCACAAAATCTGTACTTTCCATTCCCTGGTCCTCCACAGCCCATGGCACCCCCACACCCTCACGTTGGGGTGAATTTTGTTCAACCCTCTCTCGTTTAGCAATATCAAAATTTCGAACAGCTGAATACGGAAAATCCGACCCACCTGTCGAATAATGCCAAAAAGAAAGGAAGAAACAGGAATAATAAAAACCCAGGTCAAGGCGGGAATCAACCCCAACAAAACCAACCTACTGGGGGCAACCAGAACCAAGGGAATCAGAACCCTCAGGGCGGCAATAACAACAGGCGTCAAGGGAGAAATAACAATACTGTTAAAACCACCTTCCCTTGTGCCCTTTGCGGTGAGTTTGGTCATTATACTCATCATTGCCCCCAAATCGTTGATTTTAAATGGCTGAAAGACTCACGCAACCTACCACATCCTCTAGCACCGCCTGCCCCTCAGCAGGTGCCACAACAATATGTGCAACAACCCCCCCCCAGCCGTGTTGCGGAATCCCATTCCACACCAAGGTGTGATGAACACCTAACAAGATACACAACATACCCCACCACAATCGGGACAGTATCTCAATCCAAACAATCCCGCAGATCGTACTATCCTCCTCACCAGTGAGAAAGAAATCCTTTTGCAAACACGTAGTCGTCAATACCATGCACCTATTGAGTCTCCTCCGACTCCCCCAGAAACAAACCCAACACCGACAGGACCCCCGTTGGTAATTCCTCGCCCTAACGTCGAAACACCTCTTCGCATCCCTTGCATCCCATTGCACAGGAATGTCCACAACCCCCAGGCTAGGGCAGCTCATAATTACAGTTTGGTTGATGACTTAGCACAATCCCCAACTGCCATGTCAGTCTTAGAGGTCCTTCAAACTTGTCCCACTCAGTGGAAATCATTACTTTCCGCCTTGGGGGCAGTCGACCCCGCAGATACCCAACTCATCACATTTGATCTCGACAGCGGAGAACCTCGCCTTCCCTCTCTAATCACTTTTCAAATCCCAGTAAAAATTCGGAACATTACAGTTCATCGGTGCATCATCGATGAAGGTGCATCCACATGCATTATGTCCAAATTTGTATGGAAGAAACTTGGTTCCCCAGAACTTATACCATCTGCCATTACATTAAGAGCTTATGACGGATGACCATCGTCTCCTAAAGGGCTCTTCCAAAATGTCCCCATAGAACTCGGGGGCAAGACCATTCTCATCGACATTGAAGTTATCAACGCCCCACTTGATTATAATATCATGTTCGGTCGTAGCTACATGTATGCTATGAAGACAGTTGCCTCTTTCGTCTTTCGAACGATGATGCTCCCCCATAACGGGAAAATCATTACCATTGACCAAGTCTCACATTACGAGCCTAACCCTTCTACCAACATCGATAACATTCTTCCTCTCATCCACATAAGTCCTGACGCATACCCACTCATCGAAATGGGTCCTGAAATTTTCAAAGACCCATCATAGTTAGGAACTTACCATGGTGCACCATTTCTCCTTCATCCTTCCAATCAAGTATGTGTCGTATCATCCAACGAAACTGACATAGAGGATACCCTTCCTCCTAGGGAGGCTTCTATCATATCTGACGTCCCACTAGTCGTAGAGATCCCCCCTCATGAGCCTCCTGTGAACTCGTCAACTCCACCAGTCCATGATTTCACCTCATCCCAAGGCCATATCCTAGTTTGGGAGACAGTTCCCCAAGCCATTACTCAAATCCCCTTCTTCTACCCTCCACCTAGCATACAAGCTTTCCAAGTAGCCGCAACGCTTACCCTCCCTAATATGGTGTTAGAAATTCCAGTTTGGTATTTACATCCACCAGAGATGGTCCCTCAACCATATCTTCCCCCCCAAACGGAAGGAATCCCAATGATGATTCCCATACTCACTACCACCATACCCTCTACACCCCCACTCACTACCCTCCCTGCCAAAGTTGGGGGCAGGCGAAAGAAGAAGGAGCCCACAACTCCACTTCCCCCACGTGTCGAACCTCCTTGCGCGCTATATGAGAAAGATGGACACCAAACCAACAACTTCCCTTCTCTACCCGAGTTACGGAACCTGATTCCACTCAATGAAACACCATCAACGCTCGCCACTGTAGCAAGTAATGTGGCTAACGCCCCTCACTCAAGTAGTAAAGGGCTGCGAACCAAATTCGCTTGCGCTATATGTTCAGAATATGGCCATTATACACACCATTTCCCAACACTATTGCGTTTTCGACAGACATTAGCTGTAGTACGCCAAAGCTTCCAGAACGAACCCAATCCAGCTACATCATCCCTACCAAAAATTACTGACATCCATTATGTCACGACTTCAGTCAATGAACGTATGAGATTCCCTTTCTCTCTATGTGAATCCTTAGATCATTTTACATACTAATGTCCTATGATCATTGAATACAGGCAATCCCAATTGACCCTGATTCAAACCCCGACGCCCCCTACAGACTTGATGGTTGACCTTACCTCATCACTCGAGATTCTTCATATCATTTCTCCTAAACCCTAGGCACTCCCGACACCTCCATGGTTCTGGGATGACTTATCCGAGGATTCACCCCCAAATCCCCCCAATTCTCCCATTTATTTCCCTATGGAAATATTACATCCAACTACCACTAGTACTCTTCAGTACTTCAATATTTGGCTTATGTCGAGCGAACCATCGCAATCTCATTGCGTCGTCCCCCCTTGCTTCTTCATCACCAGGGGACAACCACATGGCGACAGTCACCAATATCACTCTTTTAGACCCCTTGTATTCTCGCCAATTCCACTGCGACGAGGACATACTCGAAGAGTTAAACACCCCCGACTACCCATGGGATGCGCTACACCATAGGGCGCTCTTCTTTCCACAGTAGGCCTTTCCGCCAAACTTCCAACCACCATTCCGGGAGCTTCGGGTGTCCGTTCTTCGATCCATATTCAGCCATGGGATCAACATCCCATCATCTACATCAAGATAGTCACTGGGACACTTTTTATCATTAGCCCCCGGGGCACCATTTTTTCACACCCTGTCCAGGTACGCATGCTCATGTTCAAAATTATCACATAAATGCTTGTATGTTCGATTCTCTTCAGATATTTTTCAAGTCGGGTATTTGGTTTCCATGTGTGTAGGTACTTGGTCATCACACATCAACACAACCCCTTCAGGTATATAATCAACACTGACATGTAATCATTCCCTCTGAATCTCAATTGCATCTCTAGTCACACCCTCTAACATTTTCCTCTAGGATCCCCATCTCCGGCTCTGCAGTACCAACACCTCCATTACATCTTAGGTATTGTCACCTGGTAGCACTCTCCCCCACATGAGTTGTCCCATTTATAGCACCCTTTTTCACTTTGACACTCATGTTGTTTTTCAACCCTTTAGGGATGGGAGTCCTGATAGTCTTACATCATGTTGCAAATCAACCACATACTCCTTCTCCTCATTTTGCTAGCTTTCCCACTGGACTCCCAGATTATTTCTTCAAGGTTCTATTTTGACTGCCCCTCTATAGTATCATGAACCCTCCATTTCATTCACAAATCAGTTTGCCCCTTTGCAAATTTCCCTCCATTTCACCTACCTCATACAGAAACCCACCCATGGGGCCCCCACCCTCCACCAATTATCCAAGCAAATTGTGCCCTAACCAGCCCACCCATATTACATTGGGGCACCCATTTCTGTATTTGTACACTCATCCCATATTATTATTTATTTACTTTGTAAAAATCATTTGTTTCCATCATTTACATATCTTTTTGTCATCCCCTTTGGCGGCCTTCTTCCCTTTTTGGCAAATGCAACCCATGTCACCCTTGGTTGGGGCACTCCTTATCATCTACCTTGGTTGACATCGTCAGTATACTCCGAGTATCCCACAGGCCACTTACCTCTGCCCTCTGAGTTTGTTCACTTTGTCCCGCCTCTAGCACACCTTATCCCACGTCTTGTTGTCCCCATGACACTCGACCTAGTTGAATGGTTGCAACCACTTATACTTCACATATACCCCCAACCAAGGGAAGTCTTTAGTCTTCCTACATATTGAATTCATCCATGTACCTCCTCAAGTTCCTACCCTCACCTAATAGATTTCACGAAGCCCTTTTGCTTCTTGGAGTCACGTCCCCCTTTTTGTCGACATCAACACAGTTTCCAAAAGGGCGACAATATCTTGACTCTCATTACCTTTCCAATGAGAGGTCTCGGACGGCACAGGGAGAACCACAATTATTCCCTGCTGTCATTGACCCCCGTAACATTTGACTTCAACACTTTCTCATGTTATGGTGGGCCTTACTTTGCAACTATTGCAATTATCTCTTATATTTTCCGAAGACCTCTGACCTTGGTTGGGCTATCAATGCCTACAAAATCCGTGATATTTCTTACATATGTCACTGCCTACTGTTCAGAGTATGTTCCTCCGCAAAATTGTCTTCTGCCTTTATCACGACCGCCCCCGAGGGCGCTGTAGTTGTCTACATCAACACACCATTCCTTTTTTGAGTTACATGACATGAGCATGGGGCATGCCCGCCTCGTTTGTACATAGTTTATTTTTTACACACCTTATGGAAGGTTGGGTTCTATAGGTTCCCTTATCCCTCCAACGGGTAACTCTTGACAATCCCACTATCGCTCTCTCTTACAATGGCACTCTCAGTAGAAGAAACATTGATGAATTTCGGCTATACATATGCTCCTAACCTCATCCATCAGGGGGCATCTGTTATCACTGAAATTTCATCCGCAAATGGTTACAAGAATCAAGCATCGTCAAACAGTTATGAGGTCACCCATGGACCAAAATTACCACAAAATCATTTCCAAAGGGTCAAAAACTATACAACCAGTGACAAAATTAAAGTGCACCATGACTACACAGGGCGCGCGCGCACATGCACAAAACATAAACGCAGGAAAAGTGCACATGTGCCTGATGTGTGACTGTGGTCGCTAAAATCCGCACACATCTGAGAACGACGCATTTATGAGAATGGTTGGCCTCCAACCCACTTCTGGTTCAACTTCCAAGTTGATTTGACACTCAAATCTGGACTGGATCCGACTGGGTGGCTGGTCAAAGACCTAAAAATGCCCTAATTAGCCTCTTTTCAAACTACAAGTTGGTTGCAAAATACCTCAAAGAGGTGCTATAAAACAAGGCCATGGGAGCACTTCATTCTTAAGGAATTTCAATAGAAAATTTATGATGCTACTATTCTCTTGAGGAATCCTCTATTCTCACCAAGAGTATACTAGCACCATTACATTGGGCAATCCATCTCACCCCTTGAGTGGATTAGGAAAGAATTCTTTCACCATTTTCATTCAAATTTGTAAGAAGAGCTTATTTGTGGGGGTCCAAGAGCCCTCCCTTGGAGGAAGAAGGGACTCATAGTCCTCTTTATTCTTGGTGTTTTCTTTCACTAATATAAACCTTACCATTGGTGACATGGGTCTTATTGTTTCTTTTGTTCTTATGTCCCTATGCTCACTAGTTTAGTTGTTATTTTATTTCTTAGTTTAATTCTTAGTTGTTCTTTTATATTTCTTTCTCTAACCCTTTTCCTTACATCTATCCTGCTTAGAAAACCCAACTAAGCTTGCAAGAACCTCTGTTTTTCTCATCTAAGTGGCAAAAGAGGCGCAACACACAACCTTCTCAAGGAGAAGCTAGTAGGGGTAGGGGCTCTAGGGGAAGGAAATTATTTTAGAGGCCTTGACATGGAAGTGTGCAAGTTCCATCGAGAGTTACTTGTTGGGGGTGCGGAGGACCTCATTACCAGCCTGAATTCCCATATTCATAGTGCGGATTTGTGCATAGAGAAGGGAAAGCCTCGATGGGGAGAGCGAGTAGTAGTCACCAGATTTATGCAGCGGTTAACAACCGCCATGAAGAACATCAATCCACTATGGTGGAGTCGTCAAGTACCCTAAATCATGTTAATGTTAAAAATTTATTTGATTCTGGTGCTACAGATAGTTTCATTTCACCTTGTACATTATAAAAGTGTGGGTCGACAACCTATGAGCATGATGACTTTAAATAAGTCAAGATGGCTTCAGGGTAAAGACAAGTGGTAGGACCTACCATCGATAATTGTCTAGTAGATCTGGGAGTGTGTACTACTAGGATTAAGGTGTATGTCACTTCTCTAGGGACGTATGACCTAATCATTGGGATGGACTGGTTAGAATCCCATTGAGCTATGGTATATTGTTTTGCGAAAAGTGTGCTTTTTGTTGATGATGAAGGAAGGTCAGTAGAGATCCACGATGTACGGAGGAAGGTGTCACTACGATTTATATCGACAATTAAGGTTAAACATTGCATGAGGAAAGGTTGTCGATTATGTGTAGTGGAAGCAGTCAATGAAGGGAAAGGACCCTCCATGGATCAATATCCAACATTTTCAAAATTTAAGGATGTTTTTTCGGAAGAGTTGCCAAGGTTACCTCCTGAGAGGGAGCTTGATTTTACCATTGAGATAAAACTTGGTGCAGATCCAATTTCCAAGAATCCATATAGGATGACAGTGCTAGAACTTTGTGAGTTGTATATGCAGTGGAAGGAACTACTTGAATTAGGGATAATAAGACGTAGTGTCTCACCTTGGGGTGCACCATTAATTTTTTCCAAGAAGGATGGTTCCTTATGACTGTGTACAGATTATAGAGACTTGAACCGTGCTACAATGAAAATTAGGTACTCAATGCCACAAATAGATGATATTTTTGATCAGATGAAAGGAGCAATAGTTTTCTCAAAAATTGATCTACGATCAGGGTATCACCAGTTAAGGATTAAGGAAGACGATATTCCTAAAAATGCATTTTGAACTCGGTTTGGGAATTACGAGTTCATTGTAGTACCTTTTGGTTTGACCAATGCACCAACAATATTCATTAGCCTCATGAATGGTGTATTCTGAAAGTACTTAGACTTCTTTGTACAGGTCTTTCTTGATGATATCCTCATCTATTCCAAGAATGAAAGAGAACATGAGGAACACTTATGAGTGGTTTTGTCATGCCTTAGAGAGAACAAGTTGTATGGAAAGTTGTCAAAGTGTTCTTTATTCTAAAAAGAGATTCACTATTTAGGTCATACCATTTCTGGTGAGGGAATTTCTGTGGACCCAAAAAAGGTGAAGGTCATTATGGATTGGCCAGTGTCGAAAAATTCTCATGAGGTGAGAAGCTTCATGGGGCTAGTTGGTTATTATCGAAGGTTTGTGGAAGGGATCTCTAAGATAGAGAAACCCATCATCACCTTGCAGCGCAAGGGGGTCAGGTATGAATGGACAGAGGAATGTGACATTGCATTCAACGATATTAAGAGGTTATTAACTAGTGCACCAATTCTACGAGTGTCAGATATGGAAAAAGAATTCATGGTCTCAAAGATGCCTCGAAGCAAGGATTGGGGGACGTGCTAATGCAAGACATAGGATTGATAACATAAGCATCGAGAAAGTTGAATCAACATGAGGAGATTTACGCTACTCATGATTTAGATTTGGCATCTGTAATTCTAGCTTTGAAGCTTTGGAGACATTATCTAGTGGGGAGAAGCTTTGAGATCAAAACATACCATGAAAGCTTAAAGCATCTCTTCACTCAAAGGGATATCAATGTTAGGAAGAGGCAATGGAGTGAGTTTATGAGTGAGTATGATTTTTGAATTCTGTACATCAAGGGAAAGGAGAATGTGGTCACGGCTGCCCTGAGTAGGAGACCACGTGTCTTCTCATTGGTGCCCTTAAAGGTTAATTTGAGGGATAAAGTGTTGGGGAAAATTCTTGGATATAGTTGGTATTTAAATTTTTCTTCATCCCTCCAGAGTGAGAGGAAGTTAGAATCCAGGTATGAAGTATATAGCCTTGAATCAGATGGATTTTTAATATATTAGGGAAGGATGTACATCCCCAAGGGTGGGGATATTCAAAGCATCATACTCAAGGAATCCCATAGAGCACTTTACTATGCACATCTAGGTGTGAAGAAAATGTACGCACACATGAAGAATATTTTCTTTTGGTTATGCATGAAGCGTGATGTAGTCGATTTCATCGCCAAGTACCTTGAGTGTTAACAAGTGAAGGTTAGTCATCACCACCAGACAAGTCTCCTACAACCGCATGATGTTCCTATGTCCAAGTGGGAAGTCATTTCTATGGATTTCATTGTGGGATTGCCACTCACATCACCAAGGAACAATGTTATTCTTGTTATAGTTCATATATTGACCAAGAGTGCTCATTTTATTCTAGTTAGAGACACTTGTGATGTCAGTGATCTAGGTGGATATTGGTGGCCACCCACCTATTCCAACTAGCTCGTCTTGACAATTTTAGTTCAACATGTTCTTCTGTACTTATTTGTAATTGTGGGTTCTACACTTTCGAGGCTATATGAATCCCTACACATCTTCCATGTGGATAATGGTGGCCTCCCACTTAATCCAACTGGCTTATTTTGTATGTTTTCATGTCAGCACATCTTGTTGTACTTCCAAGGTCATTTTGGGGCCCTAAATAGTGTTTTTTTGGCTCACCATAGTCAAACTATAGATGAATTTAGAGTTTGATATCGTAATGTGTAGTTCTCAAAATGACCTTTCCAACGGGCTATTGATTGCCTAAAACGAAGGTCGTATGAAAAAGTTACGACCCCAGGAAGTTGAGGTACCAACTTACCTATAGGGGCCCACATAAATTTTGACGTTTCATCTCCTAGGGTTAGGTTTTTGGATGTTTAAGGTTTTGGAATTCATGAGTAATGTTAAAAAGGCTTCTGTAGCCTCATTATAATCATTCTTCTTAGACGGATGCATGTAGCAACCACATCTCTTCTCAGATATAGCTACCACCATTCGAGCAAGTGTTTCAGTTCTGCAGTTTTACAGTTTCAACCTATTTCATTTATTCAATAGAAGATATTGTTCAATGGATATATGTGTTGTTCTTCATATATCTATGTTTATTGTATTCAATCTATTAATCAGTTCGTTCCACTCCTAAATCTGGATCAGTGGTATCAGAGCGGCCTGCTCTTCATTTATTTTTCTTCATGCATGTCCCCAACAAGATCCGGGTACAAGAAGTTGAGACTCGAACCAATCAATCCATTGCAATATTGGTCGTTCCGAGCCCGAAAAAAACCCATGGGAGACAAAAATAAATATGATGGAGCATGAGATCCTTTTAAAATGTTTCTCGAGGAAGCCCTTCCAAAATAAAGAAATGAAATGATGGACAACTTTGCGCAGATCCTTCGGTGGCTGCCCACAGGAGAAGCATCTTCATAAAGCGACCATGCAACCCCCTTCAAGGTACAAGTAAATTTTGATATTCCATTATTTGAAGGACTGATAGATGCAGATGTTATAGATAAATGGTTGAATCTTCTCGAAGGGTAATTTTCAGTCCACAATGTTTTCGATAAGGAAAACATTACTTTTTCACTCCTCAAGGCTATCCCCCAAGTTAAGGACTGGTGGGACACTTACTCTAAGCAAAGGGCCTTAGAGGAATCTGCAATATTTGTGGTTTCCCTTACATGGGATTCCTTCTAGGATACCATTAAAAAAAAATACTACCATATTCGAAGCTACGAGGACCAATACACCAAATGAAGCACCTTGCATCAAGAAAGGGACCAAAAAATACCATATTTCACCAATATTTTCCATACCCTACACACCAAATTGGGTATCAAAAACTTTGAGCGAGATCTGGTGCTAAAATAACGCAGTTGTTTGCATAGATACAGTCAAACAAAAATGGAGTTTATGGACATTGCCTCATTGGGTACAGATTATAGATATGTTGTCAATATTGAGTAGAAATTTAAGTAGAAGAGGCGAGTGTTTGGATTTGCAAACTCCTCACAGCTGAAGAAGGGAAAAGGCGGCCTCAACCCACACAACAAGGGACAAAGAAAATATGGCCACTCTCAGGACAACCATTTCAAGCCGCAACACAAGAAGGGCAATGAGAAGATGACGAAGGACACTGGAAAATGGTGTGAATACCATAAAATACCTTGGCACAACACTGAAGAATGCCTCTCCAAGAAGTCACTCATGGCCGAGTTGAAGGCTTCCGATTCAGAGGTTGATTCTAATTCCAGATCAAATCCATAAGAAGGGAAGTGGATTATCGATGTTGAACCTAGTGCCACTATCGCTACCACAAAAGTCTAGCCAAGCGAACCAGAAGAACCAGAGGAAGGGGAAAGCCTCTTTCACTCACAGATGTGGGTAAAGGGGGCTCCGCTTCATTTCATTATCAATACTGACAGTCAGAAGAAGTTGAGCTCAGTAGAGGTCGTCAAGCAGCTGGATCTTTCGATGACATCACACTCATAACCCTACACCATCGACTGGATTCGACAAGGAAGAGATCTATGTGTCATCCAATAATGTCATCTTCCTTACAACATCAAACCTTTCAAAGATGAGGTATTGTGTGATATTTATCCCCTTGAAGTTTGTGATGTTATTTTAAGACAACCATATTTGTGGAATCATCATGTTGTGTATGTGTCTAGACCCCGCAATGTTATAATTACTTTGGGTAGAAATTGTACAGGATACTAGAGGTAGTGCCGCCTACCATTATTTCTTTAATATCTAATAAAAAATGCAGTAAGGTCATTTCACAGACCGGGAAGTTTGTCTTCTTTGTGATCCATGCACATAGTAAGAAGAAGGTCATTGCCACATCTGTGGCCTCTACACAGAGCCTCTCTTTGTAGTAGAATCAAGTGGTCGAGATCGTGGAAGAGTACATATACATCTTCTCCTCACCCATTGGGGTATCGACGCACTACCAAGTCAAGCATCCAATTGATCTAACCCCCAGTGCACCTCTTCCTAAGGGACTAGTCTATCATCGCTCGCTGATGGAAAATGAAGAAATCAAGTGTCAAATCCAAGAGCTTCTTCAAAAGGGGAACACCAAACCCATCTCCTCCCCTTGCAGAAGCCTGATTGTACTGGTGCATAAGAAGGATGGGAACTAACGAATCTACACTGTTACAAAGAATTAAACAAAATCATAGCCAAAAACTGGTACCTAATTCCTAGGATTGATGACCTTATTGACCAACTCAATGGGGAAAATTTCTTCAGCAAGATTGACCTAAAGTTTGGATATCACCAGGTTCCCATTGAACCAACTGATGTCTGGAAGACAAATTTCAAATATAAATAAGGTCTCTTCGAATGGTTGGTCATGCCCTTTGGCTTAACAAATGCACCAACCACTTTCATAAGGTTGATGGATGATGTATTGAATCTTGATACCCTTCACCAACTCTTTTGTGGTGTTATATTTGGATGTCATCCTCATCTTCAGTAGAACTTGGGAGGAGCACATGCGACATAATCAACAGGTTTTGAGCACTCTGTGACAACACAAGCTATATGCCAACTTGGAAAAATGTTCCTTTGGAACAAACAAGGTCCAATAATTGGGATACATTGTTGATGAGCATGGGGTACATGTTGATCCTACTAAGATGCAAGTCATTCGTGACTGGCCAACCCCTACCACACTAACCGAGCTTCAGAGCTTCTTGGGACTGGCCAACTTCTATCGCCAGTTCGTGTTGGGATTCTCCCATATTGCATGGGCCCTCAGCCACATGACCAAGCGCGGTGTCGGGGAAGGAACAAAAAAGAGCATTTGATGATCTGAAGCATCGCTTGTGCTCAGCTCCAGTACTCTCCTTTCCCAATCTGCAACAACCATTCAAGATTGACACTGATGGATCTAACTATGTTGTAGGCACAGTTCTCACTCAACACGGTCATCGGGTGGCATACCATAGTGAGACACTCTCAGATATTGTCCAGAAATACCCCACCTATGACAAGGAAATGTATTCTATTGTCAAAGCTTGTCGTCAATGAAAACATTACACTATGGGAAATGAGACGATCATCCACACTGATCACAAGCCTCTGCAGTTCATACAAACACATGGGAAGTTGCAGAATGACCACCATCAGAAGTGGTCCACCTACATGCAACAGTTCCATCTCAACATTAAGTATAAGAAAGGGAGCACAAATCGTGTCGTTGACTGCCTCAGTTGACCTATCGTGGATGCACTCACCACTATGCTCCATTCCTCTGGACATGAGGCATCTAAGTGGACCTAACTTTATCAACAATATCCAGACTTCACCACCACCTATCAGCTCTTGGGTACATGCGCGACTGCCACCGATTTTCACATTCAGGATGGGTTGTTATGCCATATGGGCCATCTCTATTTTCCTGCAAGTGAGCGTGGAAAACTGATTTGGGAATCCCACTACAGTCGGATAGAAGGACATTTTTGCGTGGAGAAAACTGTGATCGTTCTCCATAAACATTTTTATTGGCCAAAAATTTGACATGACGTCAACAAATATATTAGATCTTGCACTACCTGTGCCATTTCCAAGCCAACCATCAAGAAGCAAGGCTTATACACCCCTCTTTCTACCCCCAAGAAACCTTGGGAATCCATATTGATGGATTACATGTATGACCTTCCATCCACCAAGCAAGGTAATGATTGTGTATTTGTGGTCATTGATTGGTTTTCGAAGATGGCCATCCTCACAACCTACAAGAAGAACATCACAGTGATAGATACTACCAAGATCTTCTTCGAACGAGTGTGGGTCCATTTTGGGATACCACAGACCATCATCTCCGACTAGGAAAACAGGCTCCTCACGACATTTTGGTTCAGTCTCTGGTCATTGTTGGACACCAATCTCACTAAATCCACTGCTTTCCTCCCCCAAACAGATGACCAAACATAGGTCATCAATCAAATGATTGTGCACATCCTACGCATGTACAACTCTAATCATCCATGTACATGGGATGAGAGTCTCTCTTATGTTCAACACAGTTACAATAGGTCTCTCCATAGCTCCATCGACCATAGCCCATTTCAGGGGGGACTCGGATTCCAACCCTTGGGTCCCATTGATGTTTCACTACCTCTTGCAACCACACAGACAAAATCTTCCCATGTTCAGTCTGAGACTGACAAAGCCACCAGATTCATTGAGCGGATTCAGCACATCTGCCAATAGGTCCATGCTATTTTGCAGAAAGCCAATGCTAAGTACAAGTAGCACCATGATCAACATAGGGTATCGCACCGGTTTCAGGTTGAAGACAAGGTCCAGTTACATTTGCAGAAGGAGCGTCTTACAGGGCTCCATCGGAAGCTCCACCCACTTCGCTATCTGAATTACACCATCACCAAGGTTGTGGGTAGAAATTCTTTTGAGCTCAACACTTCACCCTTCCTTGGATTGTACCCAGTGTTCATTGTGGACCTTCTTCAACCATATTTTCCACCATTATTGGAAACCTCAGAGATCGTAGAATAACTAACACCAAGAGAGCTCAACCCTGACTGCATGGAACAATCATCCACTAATCAGATAGTGGACACATAGGTCAAGGGAACTCGCCAGAAGAGGATCCAACTTTATTGGGTTGTCAAGGCAGGGAAGCTCCTCCACCAAGGAAAGTGGCTCACCTAGGGCCAAATTCAGCAGAAGTGTCCTCACCTGATGGGGGAACTCAACAAAATGAAGACCATTTCTTCCTAAGGGGGGATGACTGATCCAATAGGATATTGGTGGCCACCCGCCTATTCCAACTCGCTCCTCTTAACAATTTTTAGTTTAGCACGTTCTTTTGTACTTATTTGTAATTATGGGTTCTACACTTCTGGGGCTGTCTGAAGCCCTACACTTCTTCCAGGTGGATACTGGTGGCCTCCCACTTAATCCAACTGGCTTATTTTCTATGTTTTCATGTCAGCACATCTTGTTGTACTTCCAGGGTCGTTTTGAGGCCTTAAATAGTGTTTTTTTGACTCGCCACAGTCAAACTATAGACAGAGTCAAAGTTTGACAATGTAATGTGTAGTCGTCGAAAATACCTTTCCAACGGGCTATCGTGCGCCTAAAATGGAGGTCGTATGAAAAAGTTACGACCCCAGAAAGTTGAGGTACCAGCTTACCCATAGGGGCCCACATAAATTTTGGCGTTTCATCTCCTAGGGTTAGGTTTTTGGATGTCTAGGGTTTTGACATTCATGAGTAATGTTAAAAAGGCCTCTGGAGCCTCATTATAATCATTCTACTTAGACAAATGCACGTAGCAGCCACATCTCTTCTCAGAGATAGCCACCACCATTCGAGCAAGTTCTTTAGTTCTGTAGTTTTACAGTTTCATCCTATTTCATTTATTCAATAGAAGATATTGTTCACTAGATATCTGTGTTGTTCTTCATATATCTGTGTTTATTGTATTCAGTCTGTTAATCAGTTCGTTCCACTCCTAAATCCAGATCAGTCATTGATGTAGAACATGTTTTTATAAGTGAAGTCATTTGTCTACATGGGTTACCCAAGAAGATCATTTTAGATAGGGACTCTCAGTTTACCTCTAGGTTTTGGACAACTTTGCAGTGAGCGTTGGGAACTCAGTGGAACTTGATCACAACATATCATCCCAAAACGATGGGCAAACTGAGAGAGTAAATCAGGTTATGGAAGACATGCTTAGGATGTATGTTATGGATAATCAAACCCATTGGGAGAAGTACCTACCTTTGGTAGAGTTCGCCTACAATAACAATTTTCACAGCTCAATTGGAGTGTCGCCCTATGAAGCTCCGTATGGAAGGCCATGCAAGACACCATTAAGTTGGGAAATGATAGAAGATTGAGTGACAGTAGGTCCATAATTGATTCAAGAAATAAAGGAACAGGTGATTCAGATTAGACAACGACTAAAGGAAGCATGGGATATACAAAAAAGTTATGTCGATGCACATAAGACTGAATGAAGTTATAAAGTGGGAGATCATGTTTTCATTCATATCAGGCCTAATAAGAGTACAATTCGGTTTGGGAAAGGGACAAAGTTGTCTCCTCGATTTATAGGACCGTTCAAAATCCAAGAGAGAATTGGACCCGTTGCTTATCGCCTCATACTGCCATCCCACTTGCATAAAACTCATAATGTTTTTCATGTATATGTTCTACGTCATTATGTTGCTGATGAATCTCACAAACTAAATTGGAGGGAATTGCAGGTATCGGATGCGGGAACCATCATGGTCGAACTATTACACATATTAGACCGTAGGGTCCGATAGCTTAGGAATCATCTGGTAGACCAAGTTAAGGTCCAATGGAACAAGTATAACCCATGATCTGCTACTTTGAAGGATGCAAAGACCTTACGACGAGATCATCCCTCACTTTTTTTAACCACCTCAGGAATATGTGTCTCGAAGTTTGGGTGTATGTAATGCCACCTTTTGACTTAGACAACTAGAATTACTTATGGCCTAATCGTATTTTATTTGAAACTATTAATGATACACTTGAAATTTTAGACATATGGACCTATGTGAATGTCAATTCTATGAATGTTTATCGTTATTTGAATTATGATGGATATTATGCAACCTATTTCTAGCTTGAAATTTTTGACATTTAAAGTTGTTGGTACATGGATACCGAATTAAGGATATGATTAAATGCATTTACATGATAATAATGTATAGATATGTATGAGTTTGTGTTATAAATTAATATGTAGGTTAATGAGCTATGAAATGGCCAAAGGCTAATGATAATAAAGGGTTGATGTCATGAACATCGACTGAGAAACAATATGGTATGAATCTTTGTATGTGAAATTATGTTGGTTCAATTGCATTTCTATGATATGTGGACAAGTGTAGGTTTTTCAGGTAGCAAGACTTCTTGAATGTACTGCATGAAACTGAATATACGATGAGAAAATCCCAGCAATAAAGTGACACTGTATGGTCCATGGTAGGGTGTTGACCCTAGTTCTATTAGGAGGGGTGAAGGCATTTCCCACCGTGTATCCTCTAAAACCTGGAGTCATGGGAGAATGGTGTTAGCTCACACTCCCCTAGACGTGTGATGATGATTGCTAGTTGCTTGCTGGGGAAGCTTTGTCAAGAGAGTTGACCCTTCCTCTTACGGATTCTATCTGGAGTTAGGTCAATATAGTTGATGCTCCAAGATAGTCCAGCAGATGAAGGATAGAGATGAAAGATGGAAGTAGGTTAGGAAGGAAGGATGACTAGAAGTAGTTGAGAGTGTGTGGAATTTTAACCTTATAGTAGAATTGTTTGATTTCCTCTTGTTCACACACACACACACATATACATATACATATACATATTTGCTTAACTGAACTACAATTATCTAAGTGAATGTTGTTTTTGTTAAATTATTATAATTGAGGGATTATGTGAATATTTTAAATGGTTTATTTTTCTTTATGAAATGAATGGCATTGTTGATTGCATTGGACACATACAAAAATTGCATTAGGTATGATAATTATTGTCATTAATACACGTGTGAGTCCTATATGTGCTAGCTACGCATGCGTGCCTTGCACATGTACATTGGTATGTATAAGTGTTTTAAATTGATGATGTTACTTATTTGATCTGGATGTATGAATCATGTTTTATTTCCCTTGTATTGTAAATTACTATAACTTTGGGACGAAGTTTCTTGAAGGGTGAGTGTATGTAACAACCAAATTTGATTAATTAATGATCATAATTTATCTAGGGTAAATTAGATTAATTATTTAAATAATTATATTTGAATCTTTTTATTAGTTAAAGGTAGGTGTAAGAATTAATGAGGGGATAAAAAAGATGGGAATTAAATGGGGGAAGGTTGGGGATGGGAGGGGGGATCGAGAGAGGAAGGGAGGATTGGAGAAGGAGCATTGGAGAATGAGAAATTGGAGAGAGATTTAGGGCTAGTGGACTGGTTGGTGGGATTTTGGGCTCGAGGGCCAGGGAATCTAATTTCCTAGAGCTAGGGAGCCAGAGAGGCTTTGTTCTTAGTTGGCTGAGAGGAAATAGTTTCAGATATACACTTTTAACAAATCAATTTCAACAATTCAACCTCATTCTTCAAAAGATATGTCACTATTTCCACTCATTACTGTTATTCACAATAAATTGTTAAATTATTATATTTTATTTTGAGTATAGCTAAAATATTTCTGTGTATAAACACACCCACATCTAAAATACTTTGGAATTAGATTTACTTCAATTAAAAAGCAATAGATTCATTAAGTTAACAATTAATTGTACAATCCATGAACCCCCAAGTATGGGATATTACATTAGGTTTTAGATGAATTTAAATTGTTTTTAAAATGAACATAAAATAATTTATTTTATTATCTAATTTAATGTTGATTAATTTTTATAAAAAATTATAATAATAATTATGATATTATTTTTTATTTTGTATTAATTTTTCTTTAATTTTTAAATATTTTTATATTATCTAAAATTTTATATAATAATTTATATATTTAAATATTTTTAAATTAAATAATATAATTAATTTTATTTATTTTGATTTTGATTATTAACTAACCATAGAATTGTCGAAAACTACGAAGAATGAAATATTCGTATCACGTAATCTTGTCTCAAAGTGTATTAATTGTATCAGACATTATTACTTGTTACGAATTTGTCTCTCTTCATAGTACCAAAAAGGGAAGTGTACACTCTCTAAAAACACCGCAGACTGTTCTTTTACGTTAATATTTTTATAATTGTTCTCTAAAAACAATGGAAGAGTAAATATTTTTAATATTTAACTAACTTTTAATATTGATATTGCAAATATATAAAGGTTATACTTATGGATGAAATAGATATTGTGTTCTGATACAAACATTTACATGATGGCTTTACCTTTTTTTTGCTTTGTTATGTCTTCCCTTTGACTTCATCTATGGAACGAAATGTGTTTTAACAAAGAACAAAACCTTTTCTTTTCCTCATATTTTGGTTAGGGTGATTTTATTTCTTAGTTATAAGGTTCATGGTTTTGGATCGCCTATAGGGTTAGGGTTAGGATTTGGATAATGATAAGGTTAGGGTTATGATTTGGATCAATGAGAGAATGACTTTTACATGTATAACTTATGTTTTTGATTTATCTAATTTGTTGAAAATCTTTTGATGACCCCTACAATATTGAAATCTC
The DNA here is from genome assembly GCA_009831015.1 of Picea engelmannii. Lineage (NCBI taxonomy): Eukaryota > Viridiplantae > Streptophyta > Pinopsida > Pinales > Pinaceae > Picea > Picea engelmannii. The sequence continues at coordinate 30,476 of WSFP011347946.1, forward strand.
TTTTACCACTTTAATTAAAGTGTTGACCCCTAAATATTATTTAAAGCCCAAATCAAGCCCAATTTTCAGTTTTTCCATAAAATTTTAAATTTAGGTTTTAACTACATTATCCATTGTAATATGGACAATAAAAACCATAAAATGTGGGATGCTTATAAGGGGGAAATGATAGGCAATATGTTGCCTAATCTATAAAATCTACAAGTTGTGCAGTTTGATCTACATCATCCTTAACAATCTCCTCACCAAACCCACCTATAAAAATGCAGACTAATTAACAATAAAGTTGAATGCTTCACCCGACATCTCAACAACCCACCAACCACACCATCCATCAGTGTAATGTCCCTAATCAGAATCCCATCAATGTAATGTATTAATTGTATCATATATTATTACTTGTTACGAGCTCTTCATAGAACCAAAAAGGGAAGTGTACATTCTCTAAAAACATCGTAGACTGTTCTTTTACGTTAATATTTTTATAACTGTTCTCTAAAAACAATGGAAGAGTAAACATTTTTAATATTTAACTAACTTTTAATATTGATATTGCAAATACATAAAGGTTATACTTATGGATGAAACAGATATTGTGTTGTGATACAAACATTTACATGATGGCTTTATTTATTTTTTTCCTTTGTTATGTCTTCCCTTTGAGTTCATCTATGGAACAAAATGTGTTTTTTTTTGGTAAGTGAGTGTGAGTTCCTGTATTATTGAAAGAGATTATGATACAAAGAGAGGGGGATTCCCTTGATCTGCCAAAACGGAAACCAGATCAGGGAATCCAGAGTTGCGCTTTCTAAGATAGGAGTGGGGTAAGGCTGGGCCACCACCTTGGGAAATTGGCCCAGCCCTACTATATCCAGTTGTGAAAAGATAAACAAAAGCATATTTATAAAAAGACATAGTCATATAAAAAGGAGGTTGCACCTACGTTGAGCAACGTGACTTGACCAATGGCTGAACCGACGCTAGTCCAGGATGATGAGATGTTTTTTTCCTTCATCCTTTCTTTCCTTGTTCTCATCCATCTAGACCACCGTATGCGTCTTTCTGATACAGGTTGGGGCTCCACTCTGGTCCACTAGCGTGATGTCCATGTGGTGGATGTAGCGCAAGTATAGGTGGAATTGGCTTGCCATTCGTTCCATTTTCTCATTCTGATCCCTCTGGTCCTCAGCTAGCCGTTTTGTACTGGCCTCCAAGTTGTTGAGGAGACTCAAGATCTCTGTAAGCAGTTTTATGTGGTCCCTGTTATCCTTCCAGTTGGAATCTTTCCATTCAGAGCTCACCTGGCCTATTAACATCTTTGTTCGCCAAGCCTCCTCCACTGTTTTGTGGTAGAGGGTTAATCTGGGTTGTGTGGCCCCTGTGTACGTTATCCAGTCTGCTTCCTGAATCAGTTCCTTCCATACTTTACCCTTGGATTTAGTATTGATTTCTTTCCCCCACCTGATGATGATTGCTTTGCCCTTTGGTTCTACCTGTGCATGAAAGGTTCCCTTGGCTTCTCTGGCCGCTTGCTCCATCCTTATAATCCTCTGGGAGCTTATCAGAGGTTCTTTCCCCTAGGGTCTTCTCTTACTGTGATTTTTCTTCATTTCTACCATCTCGACTGGTTTGTGGTAGTTTTTACCTTGGGTTCTCCTCCTGTTCCTATTTGCACCTCCCTTGTTTTTATGATAGCCCCTGTAGTTTCTCTTTTCCTGTCTGTAGCTATTCTTGGTGCTTCTTCTCTTATGGGATTTCCCCAGCTGTGGAATCATCCTAGCAATCATGGTCTGCCCGTAGAGGTGTACCTTTTGGTCCCTTTTCTCTGTCTCGGTATGTGTGCTTTTGATGACCCGACCGTAACCCCTACACCAACCCTTGTCTCTGGACATTGTACAACCAACTGTGCCACTCCCCGTGTCTGTACTTGGGTGAGGTGTATCCATACTTAACCATGGTAACACATTTTTCCCTTCATCCTTTGCTACTTGTTGATTACCTTCTCTTCTTTCCCACGAACAACCCCTGTACTTCTTCCTATTGACATGACCTTGGTGTCGTACCCCCGTTTGTTGTGTGGTCTAAGTCTGCATTGTAACTCGTGGTTGAGTGATGGGAAATCAGATTCTTCCTAGTTCCTTTGTGCCCGTCCATTATCCTTTCGCCTCCTTCCTCGGTGTGGTCATCTATACTTCGGCTGCCATCACGATCTTTTGTTGCTAGTTGGATGCAGTCTGTTCTGAACTGACCATTCAGGATGTTACTCCAGATATTCTCTAGTTTTGATCCTTCCTTGCTAACCCCCTTATTAGCGATTCTGTCCGCCAGTCCATTTGCTGACCTGCGTACCCAGCGCAGCTCCACTGTGTTCCTTGTCTGCAAATGCTCCTGGATTTTTTGCAGAGAGTGTACCAAGCGCCAGTGCCTTTGAATTTTTCCCACTCTGGTGCCATTTTGGAGTCTCTTCACCGTGTTGATAACCAATGTGGAATCACTTTCCACGATGGTGTTTTTCATCCTTTCACGGCTTAGAATCTCAAGGCCGGTCTCTAGGGCTCCGAATTCCATGACGTTGTTGGTTGAGTTTTCCAGACTCCCAGTCTACAACCTGATTATGTTTCCTTTAGTATCCCTGAGTACCCCTCTCATTCGTGTCATTCCTGGGTTACCTTTTGATGCCCCGCCGAAATTCAACTTGAGGGATCTTGCTCGGGGGGGGCTTCCAGTTGCTCTCACCTACTGGGAGTTGGGGTAACCGCCTTACTTGATTGTGGTTGCACCCACCTTTCACGTAAAAATATTCTATGATTCGGGATTCCTGGTCTATGGGTTGCGCTCTTCCTTTCTGACAGTTGCGGCTCAGCACCGTTTCTCTTATCAGGGAGATTATTGTTTCCTTGAGTTTCCCTTCTGACCAACTTTCTTTCCTGAAGATGCGTTGGTTCCTTTCTTTCCATATTGCCCATATGATCATCCCCAGAATGAGGGTCCAACAAAGGTTCACCTCTTCATTTTTCGTTGTATTTCTCTTTCTAGATATTGATAGTTGTGTAGATGTTACCTCAGATCCTATTGGACTGTCAGAAGATACCTGCCGCCTAGTCCCATATTTTTGTTGTGTAGATGCATTCGTCAAGGAGATGATTCATTGTCTCTTCCTTAGCTTGACAGAGGTGGCATATTGATGGGCCTATGAATCCCCTTTTCCTTAGGTTTTCCCAAGTTAGAATTCGGTTGTGGAGTATTAACCATTTGAAAATTTTAATTTTTGGCCATTGAGGGTTGTTCCAGAGCTTATCCCATTGTTGCGTTGGATCTTCTTGGTCCTGGTCCGTGATGTAATGTCAGAATTCTTTCAAGTTGAATTCACCGCCGTCTTTTTGTCCCCATCTCAGTTGGTCACCTTCTTCTGAGACTGCAATTTTTCTTCTCCCTAGTTCCTCCTCTACCTCTTTTATGCTTGTTTCAGTCTGGTCTCTATTTTGTGGATTGAGAGTGTTCTAGATTCTCCATCTATTGTGATCTATTTCTTGTTTCCAGTAGTGGTAGACTCTGGTTTTACCTTGCACGATCATCTCCTGTTGGAGTTCCTCCCTGTCCAGATTTTCCATTCTAGGTTCTTGTTGCCAGGCGTCCTCCCAGAATCTGGTTGTTTCACCATTCCTTACTTCCCAGAAGTGGTGAGTCTGGATCTAGGCTTTGTTGCGCCAAGCTAGGTTCCATATGGCTGATCTCTCCCCGTTTCCCCTAAAGCGGATTTTGTCCTAGTTGTTGATGTTCGAGGAATACTTGGCCTTCCATAGGTTTACCCATGGTGTAGTATTTTCTTTGACCCATCACCACCAGAGTTTCTCCCCGTAGGCGTCGTTGGTTACTTGCGGGTCTTGTAGCCCCAGGCCTCCTTTTATTTTTTGCTTACAGACCTTCTCGCATGCCACCAGGGCCCATTTTTTCTTTGTTTCCACTCCTTGCCACAGGAATTCCCTTTGGATGGTTCTTATTTTTTGTAGTATCCCCTTGGAGGTTGGAAAAACGGACATCATAAAGGTTGGAATTTCTTGCAGAACCGATTTGGTCAAAATGAGTCTTCCCGCTAAGTTGAGGGATCTGTACGTCCAATTTTTCACCCTCTCCTATAATTTGTTGATCACTCCCTCCCAAGTTGACATATTGTATGCTCTGTTTTTCAGGGGGATGCCCAAGTACTTGGTTGGGAGTGATTTGCGTTCAAAGCCCAAAATATTGGCCAGATTTCTTTGGATTGTAGGGTTGGTGTTGAAGAAAAAGATCATAGATTTGGACTGGTTGATCTCTGCACCCAAGGCTTCCCCAAACTCTTCTAGGATTATTTTATAGGCTTTTTCTTCCTTGACCATGGGTATGCCATGGAGTAAGGTGTAATCCATGAACTGTGGATGTGTGCAAGTAGGGCAGTTTTCGAAAGGTTTGATTTCTGTTATTTCTCCTGCAGCTGTTGCACTTTTTATGCTTTGACTGAGACCTTCTATCATTAGAATGAACAGGAAGGGGGACAATGGGTCTCCTTGTCTGATGCCTCTCGTGGGCCAGAAAGGTTTGGCTGGGGCTCCATTTATTAGGAGCGAGTAACTTGTTGTGGACACTAGGCTGACTATCTAGTTGATCCAGTGTTGGGTGAAACCAAAAGCTTCTAGAGTCTTGACCATATAGTGCCAGCTAATTTTGTCATAAGATTTTGCTAGGTCCAGTTGTATTATCATTCCCCCTCTCCTCTGAATTTTCAGGGTGTGGATTTTGTGGGCATGGATGATGTTGTCCATTATTTTTCTTCTTTCCACGAAGCCCCCCTGCTCTTGTGAGATCAGTGTGGGTAGGAGGGGTTTCAATATATTGGCTATGAATTTGGATATTTTCTTGTAAACCACATTGCATAGAGCTATAGGTCTGTAATGGTCGGGGGTCTTGGATTCATTTTCTTTAGGAATTAGAGTAATCATTGTAGCATTTTTTTAGAATGGAGGCTGACCGTCTAGATTCCTCCACTACCCTATAAACGTCATGTTTGAACACTTTCCAACGGGATTTCAAAAACTCCACTGTGAAGCCATCTGGACCTAGGGCTTTCCCATTGGGAATTTATTGGATCACTTGGTCAATTTCCTCCTCAACAATGGGTTAATTTGGGTTGTTATTTTGTTCCTCGGTGACTAGACAGAGGATGTGTTGGGTTATCCTTTGGATGGCCTCCGTTCTATCTTTGTTGGGTTCCTGGGCTAT
>ML846286.1:14139-25671 GCA_009831015.1 Picea engelmannii
AGACAACTCATCATACATTCAAATGAAACAGTGCTTTTAGAAAACAATAATCAGATCAAGTATTTTAAAAGGAGAGGATGAAGAACACTAATCTTGATTGCCAAATACAACTGGGTGTAGGGCTTAATGCAAGATAGAAAGAATTCCTTCACTTCAAGTCTATGAGCTCAATAAAGAGATGACAGTCTTAATAAGCTAAGATACACTGAAATAAAGTACAGGAAAGGAAGCATGAATATTTCTGATATTGAAAGCAAAAGGAGATTGTAATTTTATTATGCAATAAGAAGTCAAATTCAATAGAAAATGTCTCTTAGATTGAACCCCTAGTGCTCCAAATGTCTTTGGCTTTATAGCCTTACAAGATGAAATCTAGATCCTTGAAAGATGGATCAGATTTACTAAAAATAGTCAAATCAAAATAGATACAACAAGTGTAGGATGAGATCCTATAAAAATGGATCTAGAATACTAGAAATGGAAAATCAAAACAAAATAGGAAAAAGTCCTATCTAATGATCTCTAAGAGTAGTAGATTGATGATGAAGTGCAATTTTAGCCTCCCAAGGCTATTTGATTTGGTCCTCCAAAGATAAAATTCGAATTGGATGATGTGTCTTCAAACCCCTGATATTCTACCTTTGAAAAAGATGCCAAATGTAGTTGAAAAACCTCTTTTTGACCTTATCCCTCAAAACTAGCCTTGGAATTAGACTTGATAATTCAACAACTGTCCATTTGAAGTGGTTTCAAACCATTCAAACTCAAAAAATCGGATCTGGGAAAAAATTTGGTTATTCTGGCCGTGACAGACTTTCACCAGCTAATTTACCCAAAAATCCACTCCTTAGCTGGTGAAAAGCAGAGCTTTCACCAGCTAACTAGCAAAATTCAAGACGAGTTAGCTGGTAAAAGCGCAGATTTTTTTAAAATCAAAGTTCTCAGTCATGGAGAGTCTCTTTTACATGCTTGAATAGTCTATAGACATCTAGAAAGCCTAAGCTTTCCAATGGTGCTTTCAAATCTGCATTTGGAGCTTGGAAAGCTAGTCAAATGTTCCCTGCAAGATTAGGCATCATTCTTTAAAAAATGCCAATGCATTTTTTATCGCTAACATCTGACTCCAACTGGGATGGAGACCTCCCTGCGAGGTCTCCAAGAACTTGGTAGACCCCGTTCCTTTAGTATTGGGCATGGAGTCATTCATCTTTTACAATTTATCATCTGGATATTCTCCAAAGTTTGTTGTTTATCTTTCACAATCTTCTTTATCTGTAACATGTCTGCTTCAAAATCCCCTGGAAATGTTGTTTGCACATCGACATGGCATCTATTGTGGCAATCTCTTTATTGAGAAGAAAAGTGTTGAACATAGGCAGGATGGTTAGATCTATAACCATGGTTTGGAAATTCAAGAATAACTCCAACCTTGAAATGAGAGCATTGCAGGCAGCTTGAGGTGTTTGACTTTTCATTTTCCAGTAGCTCGTGAACTCATATCCATACAGGACTAATGAAATTTCCTCTGTGCTATATGAACTAGGTGAAGTCCAGCATGAATTGAATACAACAATTATTGACCCAAGAGATGTAATTCTCAACCCAAGCCACCACAACATGATCTTCCATACTCCATACCTGCATGAGATCATCTTCACCTCCAGAATCTTGTAACTGTTGCCTTAGTGATACTGAATATACATTTCTTAAGTGTTAACCGCTGACTGCCATCTCAAAACCTTGCATCATGTATTTCCTTACCAGCGCTTTGCTTAGTCAAAAATATAGAGCATAGAAATGCAATTACACCTCTTTGACAACCACGAACCTCAGAACTTCCTCTTTAGTTCTTGCCATAAATAATCCTTACTTATATCTTCCTCATTTATTTGAAAGAAAACCAATTAAAATATATCTTGTGCCATTATCAGGTGTATCCAGTTGATATGCCAACCCACTGTCATGCATCCCATTAATTTTGCTCTCCTCGGTGTGCAAACTAGCTTTTTCGAAATTAGGTGAACTTGACAACGCAGATGGAAAATCAGAAACCACCATAGCCCCATGCTCAAGATGGAGAACATGTCCAAGATCTTGCTTCTTTCCAATTACAGACTTAAAAATGTTGTTGCAGTTTTGGTTAGCATTATTGCTTGTTGATTCAGATTGTTTATTCTTCACACCTCTAAGTTTCGAATCTGATTTAATGACATCATCACTTCATGTTGAGCTCTTCGATGATCCTACAAGAAAAATATTGTTATCAAACTTCATATCTTCTGCTGCTTTCTTTACTACACCAACATCCTTTGTAAAAAACTATGTAACTAGCCCATAAGTTTCTATTTTTCCTTCAGATCCCTCACTGGAGCTCCCTGAATATGAAGACACATCAGAAATGATCAATTCATTCAAAGATTCTGAATCTTGTAAAGGTTTTGAGGTTCCCCTTGACATATCTCTTTCAGCAATCTCATCTGCGGATGTTGAAACTCATGATATCCTTAAAGGAGTGTCCATAGCATTAACCATGTTTCCTGATGACTTCTTTGGCAATGGTATCTTTTCACATTTTGTGGGATTGCTAAATGAACCACAAGGATGGGCCGCAAAATTAGGCCCTGGCAATGAAGAATGCAAAACTGTTTTTATAGCCAGCTCAGAAGTAGCCCTTCCATCAACAGCTTTAACTGTCTTTTGTGGGGCTACCACTGAAGGAGTTGTTGAGGTAGATAATGAAGTCCGACTCAAAACTAACTCCTCTGCCTTCCTGCGAGAACCACTAAGTTCAGATGTCTCTGCCACCACCTCTCCTTTCGACTCCCTTTGCATATTTGAAGAGATTCCTAAAATTGACACCTAAACTTGGTTGCCATAGTTCTCTCCAGCTGAAGAGAATGCTGGAAGTTGTTGAAATAAAATCTGGAACTGCCGCTCAACTATCTCCTCAAAATATGGGATGTGATTCTGAATTTAGAATGTTGATAAGGATGTTTCAAGAGCTTGACACCTCGAAAACATTTTAAAATAACTCAACCCACGCCTATGACACCAAGGAAACATTCAATCACCAATTATCAAGTGCAAATCCATGACGGAGGGGACACATAGGTAATGAGATCGCACAACACATTAAGGAGAGAACGTTGAGCTACTGGGAAAAACGTCGAAAGATACCCCGAACCTTCATTGGAAAAATTGTTGTAGACGCAATGGGGCCGCTGGCAATAAACAAAATTTGTTGAGAGAAAAAACGTTAACACGGAGGAGAGATAGGGACACTCTTGGCATAAGTAAAACGCTGAGAAACAAGGCAGAAAGTTCGTTGAGCAAGGGTCACGAAAATTCTGACAAGGAACAAGAAATTCGTTGGGCATTACCCACGAATTTCTCCAGGCATTTATCATGATTTTTGTTGGCATGAGATCACTATAATGACTGGTTATTTGCTCAAAACGCAGGGATATATTACCCACGAATTTCTCCAGGCGTTTATCACGATTTTGATGGCATGAGATCACTGTAATGACTTGGTTATTTGCTCAAATTGCAGGGATATGATGCCCACGAAATTCTCCAGACGTTTATCATGATTTTGCTGGCATGAGATCATTGTAATGACTGGTTATTTGCTCAAAATGCAGGGATATATTACCCACGAATTTCTCCAGGAGTTTATCACGATTTTGCTGGCATGAGATCACTGTAATGACTTGGTTATTTTCTCAAAATGCAGGGATATGGTGCCCACCAAAACGCAGAGAATCTTCACTAGTCTTCTTGCAGTTTCTGAGATAGCAGGCTGACAAACTAGGTTGCAACATTTCTTCACTAGATCCACTGTTTTGATAATTAAATCGATATGTTGTGGCAATTGTATCTTAGTGAGATTTTATACTTGACACTAAACTTTGAATTGATTATATGACTAACCTATGTATGTTTTGTAACTGTGCAGGGCACATGAAGCTGGAGCAATGTGGAACTTGAGCTTAGCCTTAAAACTCAAATTTGTAAAAGCACATAGAAACCTTTTGCCTTGCTGACATTTTTAACCTCATAAATGCATTTCTGAAAAACCCTATAACCTGCAAACATTCACAGTCTTCTAGTGTCTATTCCATTGGGCTATGGAGTCTCAAATGTTTTCACCAGACCTCTGCAATCTTTATTCAAACCCGGAACATACATTACTGAAAACAAATAATTGTTGCAAACTGACAAACTGAAAAGAATCTTCAACCATGCTTGATGAAGAAACCATTCTCTATCTACTCCTACTTCTAACTATTTGTACTGCCTCTTGTCAAGTGAATTCATGCTTCCAATGAAGCCATGTGAGAAACTGATTTATTGACATCGTGCTAGATCTTGCCCCGAAAAATAAAGGAAGCCATATCATACAGAAAAGAGGTTTGAAAGGACGATAAAGACAATCTTCTTCTGACAAAACTATTTTAACATCCATGCTGCTCATAGACTCTAAATAGTTATAAAAAGGGTCATTGAAGTTATGATGAAATACCTCTTTGAGTTGTTGATCCAACTGACTGTAATGCTGCTGATTTATTTCACTGGTCTCAATGCTGGATGTAGACTGCTTAATCTCTGTTGGAGGAAAATACAAACTCAATTTCTGATCAGAACCTTTATGCTCCTCTTCACCATCACTCTCTTTGTATCTGCTGCAAACTTTTAGTTCCTGCAAATCTTGAAACTGTAGGTTGCCCTCATGATCTTCTGCAAATATGAAAATGTCACTTGTTGATTTATCAATTTGCTCAACATCTTGAAAGTTTTCAGAAGGAATAATCTGATCATCATCTTTAAAGATTTCGAAAGAAACAATCTGATCATCATGACAGTCATCTTTAATAGATGAATTTGATACAATGTTAAGGGAATCCTCATGGCTATCATAATGTGGATCAACAATTTCTGGATACTGAAGAGTATTCTCTATAGCAGCGTACTCTTCATGAACATCTGAATCTTTAGTCAATAAATGAAATTCATGACAACATTCAGGATAGAGAAGATCATCTGGAAAAAGTTCTTTACAAAAGGAATTGAAGGATGAATGGAAATCTATCAAAGAACTAACACTTGCATTAGAAAGAGACCGGCACCATTCATGAGCAATTCCCTCTAATGAGAAAAAGAAGAGCTGGATCTGAACATCCTCATGTACAATTTCAAGTCGATGAATAAAATCATGAAAATCCAACAAGTGTTCAGCTGGCACTTCCCATTCTTCTCCTCGAAATATAGGAAGGTTGTGTTCCCATTCATCTCTGCTAGGCACTGGATTAGGGAAACCAACAATTTTTGAAAAATCACAGAACACATACCTCTTAGATAAGATCTTGTTCATTTCATACCAATGGGGTTGCCAACGGATTTCAGAACAGTGGAGTCGCCACCAAATTCGTCCTTCATGGAGTCGCCAGATACATGATTACAACCAATGTAGTGTCCAACATTTGTCTATCATCAAAGATCAGATGTATGTCGTCTCCCAGGGAAGCTGAGCTTTGATCTCCTCTCCCCAGCAATGGCGCCAATTTGTTATCACTCCAAGAAACTCCTTAGGGTTGTAGGCTAAGGATGCTTGGTAAATTAATAAAATAATGTGTAGGTATGCTTGGAACAATGGGATCACTTCAATGATTAATGTAATAGGAAACTCATCATACATTCAAATGAAACAGTGCTTTTAGAAAACAATAATCAGATCAAGTATTTTAAAAGGAGAGGATGAAGAACATTAATCTTGATTGCCAAATACAACTGGGTGTAGGGCTTAATGCAAGATAGAAAGAAATCATTCACTTCAAATATATGAGCTCAATAAAGAGATGACAGTCTTTATAAGCTAAGATAAACTGAAATAAAGTACAGGAAAGGAAGCATGAATATTTATGATATTGAAAGAAAAAGGAGACTGTAATTTTATTATGCAATAAGAAGTCAAATTCAATGGCTAGAAAATGTCTCTTAGATTGAACCCCTAGTGCTCCAAATGTCTTTGGATTTATAGCCTTACAAGATGAAATCTAGATCCTTGAAAGATGGATCAAATTTACTAAAAATAGTCAAATCAAAATAGATACAACAAGTGTAGGATGAGATCCTATAAAAATGAATCTAGAATACTAAAAATGGAAAATCAAAACAAAATAGGAAAAAGTCCTATCTAATGATCTCTAAGAGTAGTAGATTGCTGATGAAGTGCAGTTTTAGCCTCCCAAGGCTATTTGATTTGGTCCTCCAAATATAAAATTCTAATTGGATGATGTGTTTTCAAACCCCTGATATTCTGCCTTTGAAAAAGATGCCAAATGTAGTTGAAAAACCTCTTTTTGACCTTATCCCTCAAAACTAGCCTTTGAATCAGACTTGATAATTCAACAACTGTCCATTTGAAGTGGTTTCAAACCATTCAAACTCAAAAAATCCTGATCTGGAAAAAAATTCGGTTATTCTGGCCGTGACAGGCTTTCACCAGCTAATTTACCCAAAAATCCGCTCCTAAGCTGGTGAAAAGCAGAGATTTCACCAGCTAACTAGCAAAATTCAAGACGAGTTAGCTGGTGAAAGCGCAATTTTTTTTAAAATCAAATTTCTCAATCATGGAGAGTCTGTTTTACATGCTTGAATAGTCGATCGACATCTAGATAGTAGAAATCCTAAGCTTTCCAATGGTGCTTTCAAATATGCATTTGGAGCTTGGGAAGCTAGTCAAATGTTCCCTGCAAGATTAGGCATCATTCTTTAAAAAATGCCAGTGCATTTTTTATCGCTAACACACTCTACGATTTTGATAGGATCCACTAAATTTCAATGAATCGAATTTACCCTATGCAATTTTAAAATTGATATAGTAAACTTATAAAATGATATCCTTGTAAATTTATAAAATGAATACAATCATTTTTAATTTTGATTTCCATGTAAATTTAGAGACTTAAAATAATGATTTTGCATATCTTAAATTACAACTTAATTTATAATCGTTTTTCATTTTGGCATTCATGTAAATTTTGTTGGATCATGTTGTCATTGATGCCAATGTTTTTATTATTTGGGAGATTGTTGGATCATATGTAAATGATTTGGTTTGATTGATGTCATTGATTGATGTCAAGTAATTGATTGATATGATGCCCTTTATGAGAATGATATATGTCCAAGTGGAAACCAATTGATGCAAAGATGAATCATTAGCGTGTTATCATGGTTGATAAGGTGCACAAATGGATGAACTCCAAAGTGGTCCCCTTATGGTGAAATCCCTCACGGGAAGACGCTTTATGGAATGAGTTATCCTAGAAGAATGGTTGGAGGACCCATGCTTGTATGTGGAATAATGAGATGAAGATCAATGAAGTTGTTGGTGAAACTATCCTAGATGGATAGTGCTTGTCATGCCATTTCCGATGGTATGTGGAATGCCACACAACTCCTCACGGTTTGAGAGTTATGGCCTTATGAAGTTGGAGGACCCCCATATGAAGGCTTGAAGCCCCAAAAGTAAAAGTGCTTGAAAAGAAGAAATCATTATTTAAATGACAAAGTAAAGTGACAAAATCAAGATGGATTATTTAAATGACAAAGTAAAGTGACAAAATCAAGAAGGAATATTTAAATGATAAAGTATTGGAGAACTTTCTATTCATGGAAAGTGGTTAACCCTAAAATAAGGAAAATAGGTTAAGTGATCATGTGATAAATCAGGTCTTGGATACAAAGGAGAAGATACACATGCTGAAGCAAGCACCTCAAAGAAGCATGAGGTATGTCCATCAAAGAAAGAAGACAATGTTGCAAAACAACCATCTACACAAGGCAAAGAAAATTTCAAAAGAACAAAGCAAGGAAGAAATCAAGAAGACATTTTTGGGACACCAAAGCAAAGGTATGAAAATGTTTTTCATGGGCATTGTTATTCATGTAATGGATATGGTCACAAATATTTTGAATGTAGATCTTATGAAAGGAGATATAATGGAAGATACTATAACACCACAAGGTGTTGGAGATGTGATCAAGTAGGACATATTGTTGTTCACTGTAACTCTATGAGATGCTACAACTGTAGTGGATTTGGCCACAAATCCCAGGAGTGTTGGAACACAAGAAGAAAGTCCATGATGAAGACTTCACACAGCATGGCTAGAAGAAGAAATGAAATAAGAAAGGGAGACATCTTTTAAAAGACGGATACTCAGAGCTCAAGTTCTAAAGAGAAGGGTCATCTACAGAAGTGGGTGAAGAAGACAGAGCAGCCAGATCAGAATGAAAGATTGAAGGGAAGTTCAAATGTGTCATTTACTAAGGCACACGCAGGTAACAATGGTGACAGTCGTGTGCACACGCATTCTGACCTCGAATAGGTCGCGTACACACGCGCGCAGTTGTGCAGCAGGTCGCGTGTTTGTTGTAAAGCTTTGGGGAAAAGGCAATGCACATGGCTTGGAGTTTGATGTGATGGTATAACTCTGTACTGCAGAGTCTAACATTGTTTATTGCAGGTTTTGACACTGTTTGCTGCAGGTTTTCATGGTTCTAAGTGAGATCACACAAGGTTATGATATAAAATAAATCTTGGGTGCATGGCACTAACCCAAGAGTATGGATTGATGTTGATCAAATGCTCATCTATTGGATTATGTAAAATAATCTAGTGGTGTACATGGATGGTATATCTTATGATTGGTAGATGCACATTGTATGGCATATTGGTAGATGCACATGGTTGACATATTGGTAGATACACATGTTGGCATATTGGTAGATGCACATGTTGGCATATGGTGGATACATTTCATGGTTGATGTACATGGGTGTTGTGCATGGTGGGCACATTTTGGTACATGATGTACTTGGTGGATATATTGTTTATGATTCTCTATTTCATTGATGACATATCTTTTGTTTCATGATGTATGGTATGGCACAAGTTTGATGCATGAACAGGTCCAAGGATTGTCATATGGTAGGATATTGTTCATCTTGCAGAGAAGATAGGGGGAAACATACCCTTAGGGGGAGTCATTCTTCTTCCCATGGTTCTAGGAGGAGATATTTATCAAATACATACCTAGAAAAGAGACCTATATTTGAAGAAACAACACAGAAGCATAATTATAGGGGGAGCGATGGTCACAGGGGGAGTATGTTCGATGTATTTTTAGCATTACATCATATTGATATCCCTTGTTCAAAAGGGGAGAGATTATACAGCGGAAACAAGACAGGGGGAGCAACCCCAAGAGGAGAATGGCCCTTTGTCATTGATGTCAAAGGGGGAGAGATAATCACATTGATGTATTCTCATGGTGAGATCACACAATGGTATAATAAAAAAGAGAGAGATAATCACATTGATATGATTGATGTCGATTGATGGGGAGAGATTGATGTGGAGAGATAGTCACATTGACTATTGATGTAGAGAATGCCTTGTCCACATGTTGACATCAATAATTGGTAATTGGAGTTGACATCAATGTTGGTATTGCCATCAATGCCAAAGGGGAGATTGTTGGATCATGTTGTCATTGATGCCAATGGTTTGTCATTGATGCCAATGGTTTGATTATTTGGGATATTGTTGGATCATATGTAAATGATTTGGTTTGATTGATGTCAAGTAATTGATTGATATGATGCCCTTGATGAGAATGATATATTTCCAAGTGGAAACCAATCGATGCAAAGATGAATCATTAGTGTCTTATCATGGTTGATAAGGTGCACAAATGGATGAACTCCAAAGTGGTCCCCTTATGGTGAAAGCCCTCACGAGAAGACGCTTTATGGAATGAGTTATCCTAGAAGAATGGTTGGAGGACCCATGCTTGTATGTGGAATAATGAGATGAAGATCAATGAAGTTGTTGGTGAACCTATCGTAGATGGATATTGCTTGTCATGCCATTTCCGGTGGTATGTGGAATGTCACATAACTCCTCACGGTTTGAGGGTTATGGCCTTATGAAGTTGGAGGACCCCCATATGAAGGCTTGAAGCCCCAAAAGTAAAAGTGCTTGAAAAGAAGAAATCATTATTTAAATGACAAAGTAAAGTGACAAAATCAAGATGGATTATTTAAATGACGAAGTAAAGTGACAAAATCAAGAAGGAATATTTAAATGACAAAGTATTGGAGAACTTTCTATTCATGGAAAGTGGTTAACCCTAAAATAAGGAAAATAGGTTAAGTGGCCTAGAAATGGGTTAAGTAACTTAAAAATGGGTTAAGTGACCTAGAAGATGAAAGTATAAATAAGAAGCTAGGATCTCTTGTAAAATACACATTTTGGTAAGAATCCTTTTTGTGGATCAATGGAGAGCTTCTTGGTAATATCTTTTTGGAGTATTGATGGAGAGCTTCTTGTGAGAGAATCTTATTGGTGTGGATCTCTTGAGCATGATTGAAGATCTATTTTGAGGAAGAGAGCGAGAGGAGGATCTCATGGACACATCAAAGTTTCGGCAAATGTCGGAGGTCTTGACGGCAAAAGTCTCGAAGTCACAGAAAACCCTATTTTATGATGCCCACGCGAGCTATTTGTGTATAGGGTGCGTGTACACGCAGGCTGGCTGTGTATAGGGTGAGTGTACACGTGGGCTGACTTTGTACAGGGAGTGTGGACTGAATAACCTCATGGAGATTTGTGTTTGAGTTGGTGCCAAGCTCTTGGATGATGAGGCAGGTTCCAGATCTGCATTCTATGGCCTCAGATCTATCACTAAGACACTGGTATGGTTACATTATTGTCTTGATAGATGCTATTGTTTGACATGTTGTGAATGCTTAGGGCATTATTGGTATGGCTTCTATGATGTGGCTCAATCTAGTTGATTTGGTGGATGGAGTGAGCAACACTCTTGTGATTCAGTAGTGACATGATTGCTATGGTATACTAGCTATTTATACATGATTGAGATAACATTCATATTGATTTATTGTGGAGCATGAGCAAGCTATTGGAGAGCTTGGATGTGTTGTGACTGGTTGTGGGTCAGTTTGGACAATGGAAGACAAAAGGGTTCTAAGCATATGAAGAAAAGCAAAACCCTAGTTGCTTAGAAGCAGACGCTTGTTGCATTTTACATTGGCCATGTTCACATGCGGATTGTAGTGAGCCAGGGTGCGTTCACACGCGGGCTGCATTACTGACAGGTTGCATACCTGTTGACAGATTGATATCTGTTGAGGATTGTTGCCTCATCTCCGTTGGTGCTGAGGATGTAAGCTGAGTCTTGCATATAGAGTTGATGCTCTTGTAGAGTTGTACTCTATTCAGTTGTTGCTGATAAACCCCAAGGATTGTAGTCTGTAATAAAAAGCAAATTGTACATACATCTTGTGTTCTTTATTGTGATGATGACTTGTTGATGATATATTGCTGATATATGTTGCTGATATGTGCCTACATCTAACTGGTTATAAATGACAGCAATGGGTAATGAATAAATGTTGAATGCTAATTGATAAGTTTTGTGCAAGAGGGAAGTTTTGGGA